>JAAGKR010007741.1:15096-34916 GCA_011419295.1 Clarias macrocephalus | reverse complement strand
TCTCCTATCCAGTGATCTATTTTTTTCCATGTCATTAAAATTAATCTCCCGAGTCTCTCCATTTATGAAAGATGATGAAGAAATCAGATGCTAATGATGTTCCTCGATGTACGTTAAATTACAGCAGCAGATGCTTGTTAAAAAAAATTCAAACGTTTCCTTCTGGAAAGTATTAAACTGTTAAAGTCAAACATCTCTAGATTTCTCCTAATAAATACAATAGATGACTAAAACAGGATACAAAGCTTAGCAAACTAATACAGATCTGGAAGGTTTTACATCACAGCCCCAAGACACACACATCGGTATATTTCACATGTTTCCTGTGAAATGCCAAGAACAAATCAAGCACGAGGAGTCAGAAAGTCCTAAAAAAAAAAAAAAGGATAACACAAGGCCCTGGTGCTCATCTGGAAACATGATATTAATGCTTTATAATATATTATCTATAAACAGATAGTTTGTATTACAAAAGTTTAAAAATGATTTATTCAAATAAGAATCCACAAAAAGGTGAAATAATAATTAATGCTATTTATTTATTTATTTTACAACTGTATTTACTTTCCCCTTAATCTAAAGGTAAGGGGGGGGGAGGGGCACAAACTTGTACAAACACGAAAAACATGCCTTGCCTGTAACTTCACCTGGATATATTCTCCGAATTCATCATCTCTTCCCACTGCTGTAGAGAGGTCAAAAATATCTACTTTCGCTCTTTCTCTAGCTTTTGAAACGATCAATTAATTAACTTATTAATTAATTAATTAAATTACACTTGACACTCCACTTGACAATTACACTCCAAGATGAATCATTCTTGATAATAAGGTGTGCGCCAAAGTTTTCACCAAGAACATCAAACCACCAACTTAAAGGCTACCAAACATTAATAATAATAAAAATAAATAAATAAATAAATGCAGGTGTAGCTATGATGACAAATAATAATAATAATAATAATAATAATAATAATAATAATAATAACAATAATAATAATAATAATAAGACCTTGAAGGTGTGTTTGCTATTGTGATGGAGTGTTTGCTCAGAGACCCTCTTCTCAAAAGACATCGGCAGTGATAATAATAATATTATTATTATTATTATTATTATTATTATTAAGTGGTGGTTTAGTGGCAGCACTCGCACGACTGTGCAAACTAAGTTTTGTGCTGAATATTTGGAGCTGCTACAACGTTAAACATGACTATGGAATAAATCTTAAATAAAAAGTTAAGGGCGTTGATGTTGTTGTTAATTATTTTACTCGGAACACGTACATTCAGTTACAGGACCAGTCAAAAGTCTGGACACAAGTTCGGATTTATTTTCTACATCCTAGAACAATACTGGATTTTTTTCCCCCACAAATATACCAGATAAAAAGTGTCAAAGCAGTTGAGGTGCTTCAAACTTTGCATGAATTTCCACACACAGCCACAGATGAGTATTAGGAATCTCTCACCGTCGAGGTATTCGTCGTGGACGGTGTGGACGGTGTGGAGGGCGTGGATGTTGTTTCCGGAGCGTCTTCTCCGCTCTGTGGTGTTCCGAGGTGCACCAGGAGCGACCGGAGCTGCGGCACAGAGATGGTCCCGTTCTCTCCATATCGGCTCAGCAGGTCCTGCAGGATCAGAGCGGCAGGGGGAGGGAGCGTCGTCTGACCTCTGACCTCTCCCAAAGGCCAACAGAACAGGCAGAGGGACAGGGTAAGGGCAAAGGTCAAGGTCAGCTGGGTGCAGCCAGTGACTGAGGTCTGCGTCATGGCTCTGAGGAGACAAAAAAAAATAATAAGACATGGAGACGTCACTGAGGGTTTCCTTCTTCTTGATTCTTCCAGCATCAAGAGCTTTATTTATAGCAGGAGGAAGGAAGGAAAAAAGGAAGGAAAAGAAAATGAAGAAACAAAGGAAGGAAAGAGGGGATAAAGGAAAGATGAGGAAGAAGGAGAAAAGAAAGAAAGAAAAAATGAAGAAAAATAAAAAGTAAATAAAACTAAATTAAGAAAAAAAGGAAAAGGAGAAAGTACTTTGCAAATCAAAAAATAAGAAAAAAAAGAATGAAAGGAAAAAAAGGAAATAAATAAGGGAAGAAAAAATGTAACTCAAAAAGAAAGAAAGAAAGAAAGAGAAAAAAAAGGATATAAAGGAGGAAAAAAGAAAAAGTGTATTAATAAACAAAGGAAGGAAAATAAATAGTAAAGCAAAAAGAAAAAAAGCAAAACCAAAGAAAGGGGGGGAGGGGGGTTAATAAAAAGAAAGAAAGAAAGAAAGAAAAGTAAATTAAAAAGAAAATAAAGAAATATAGAAGTGTGAGAAGGAAAGAAAAAAATTATACTAAAGATGAGTCCTGCATGATTTCTAATTACTGTATCTCACAGAAGAGGCAGTGCTGCAGCTCTGGGCCAGCGGTCCACACACACACACACACACACACACGCGCACACGCGCACACGCGCACGCACTCTTCGCTGTTTCAGCATCACATTACTCACTAAAAACACACAATACACAATAGTGAGATTCAGGGTGTCGCCATAGTAAACAGCTCTCACAACGGGACGCACTGACAGACTCCTGATCGGAGCTCAAGAAACGTTACAGTATGTGAGGTTACTGACAGGAGGGGTTATTATTTATCTTACTCCACCCTACACTCAGCCCCTCAGTCCCAAACCCCCCCCCCCCCCCCGAAAAAAAAACGTAACATATGTGTAATTGACATTTTCCAACATTAGCCATCCTATATTATGACTATTTTAAACAAATAAGAAAGAGGGGAAAAAAATGAAAAGTAAATCAAAAAAAGAAAAAAAAGAAGGAAGAAAAGAAGGAGGAAAGAAAAAAAGATATTTTTATTTAATTAAAAAGAAAGATGGTAGAAGAGCTGGAAAGAAAAGAACAATTACAAAAAAACATAAAAGAAAAAAATTAATGGAAAGAAGGAACTAAAAAAGACAAAGGCTTTAAGGAAAGTCAGAGGAGTCCTTCATGATTTCTAATAAGGGGACACAAAAGCTTATTTTACTTATGAGGTAAGAAACGACCGAAACAACAAAATACCCAATAAAGTCTCCAAATAGAAATTTAAATAAACTGCAGCATTTTTTTCCTTTTCCATGTACCAGCTGAAGTAATTTAAAGTTTGCTAATTATTATAGTAATTATAGCAATAATATAGTAATTACTGCTCTCATAATTACCTTAAATCTCAATCGCTTTTCCTACATTATTACAATTTAAACAAAACAAACAAAAAAACAAACAAACAGCATTTCACGAATCCTAAAAGATTTATGAATCCAGTTTGAGGAAGGTAAAGAAGCTGAACGTAATAACTCTCTCCCAGCCTGGTTCTGAGAGGAACCTGGCAGGTCTGCAGGGACGTGGCACCGTCACGACGCTGGATTCTCTCTGGCTGTTTCTCGAGTTGAGAATTCAGTGCCAGGCAACACAGTACCCATGGGGAATGAAGACTTTACACCTGAATAGGAATCAGTTGTTTGTGCCATTCTTGGAGCTCTGTGCTTTTATGTCTTGTGTGTGAACAAGCAGCAAAATAATAAAATCTTTGCTACTGAAAATATCTTGAATAGAGGCATATTTACCTAAAAACCAACTTAATATTTCCTCATATTTTACCGCATTCACCTAAAATTCACCCAATCTTTAAACATAGTTTACCATATTGCTCTAAAATGTACATCATAATTTGCTAGAATTAGGTCAATTGAGCCAATATTTACCTAAAAACTTACCAGATTCACTTAAAATGTACCCAGTATAACGATTGGTCACAAAATACACCTCAAATTTACCAGTTGTTATACTGGGTACATTTTAAGTGAATCTGGTAAGAATCTTGTAAGTGAATCTTTTAAGTGAATTTTAAGTGAATCCAGTAAATTCTAGTTGAACTGTAAGTTAGTTTTAGGTAGATTATAGGTAAATCTAGTGAATTATATGTGAGATAGGTCACAAAATACCTATTATTTACCAATCTCACCTATAATTCACTAGATTTACCTATAATTTACCTAAAACTAACTTACAGTTCACCTAGAATTTACTGGTTTAATCTTAAATTGACATAATATTTACCTAAAAAATTACCAGACTCTCTTAAAATGTACCCAGTATTAATCAATACCAGAGTTAACTCAAACAAATCTAAATTGTACCTCATAGTTTCCCAAATTTACCCAATATATAACTTATATTGACCTCAAAGTTACCAGATTTACCTCAAATTTACCAATAATTTGTCAGATTCACCTAAAACGTACTTACAGTTTACATAGAACTGTACCATATTCACCTAAAACGTACCTAGTGTTCATCTGTACCAGCGTCATCTCAAATTAATCTAAAATATACACCTCAATTTCCCATACTTACATAAAATCTATCTAATATATAGCAATAACTTACAAGGTTTGCCTTCTTTGAAGAAGAATTTACCAGATTTACCTGAAAGTAACCCATTATCCTATATTTTTTCTAATTTAGATAAAAATGTAACTAATATATAAAATAACTTACCAGATTATTAGTCAGTTATTTGTCATGGGTACCTTACAGCACAGTGAAATCATTTTTTCGCACATCCCAGTTAGGAAGCTGAGCACAGGATCAGCCAGGATACAGAAGATAGAGGTAAGGACCGTCCGTGCTCAGGGGCTCAACATTGGCAACTTGGCAGTGCTGGGGCCACCACTTCCCCAGATTAAACCATAACTAATTATAAGATTTTATATAAATTCATTTACATAAGATTTACCTTTAAATTACCCAGTTTACCTAAAAGTTACATATAATATACCAGATTTACCTAAAATTCCCTTAATAAGATTTAATAAGAACCAGATTTAGCACAAATTTACTTAAAATGTACATTTAACAAATTTACCCAAATATTTACTGATAACTTACCAGTTTTAACTTAAATTCTTAACGTTTACCTAAATTAACCAGTTTTTCTTTAAAATCTAACTAATTTAGCAACAATTTACTCTAATGAATAAAAGATATAGTTCAGAATCATTTTCTATGATTATATGATAAAGTGCTTAAAAAAAAGTGACTAGAGACGAATAGACTGCTCCTCATTACGGTCTACTGTCGTCTGGTGTGTGTGTGTGTTTTAAACGCACCAATTGCTTCTTTGACAGCACTGTCACTGAAGCGTGGCTCTCTTTTGCCAACACACACACACACACACGCACGCTTGAGTGTTATTTGACCTGCCTGGCTTGAGCTCAGGAGTTCTTCTCTTTCTCCAAACTGGCTCAACTGGTGTGTGTGTGTGTGTGTGTGTGTGTGTGTGTGTGTGTGTGTGTGTGTGTGTGTTTTTCCAGAATTTATCAAACCAAAATGCAAGAAAAAGTTAATTAAGCAACATGCAGAATCTACTTGTGTTTTATTGATCAGTCAGAAAACAAAGAAAGCGTGAAAGAAAAATGTTTAAATTCATTAATTATAAATCACCCGAGTGTAAAAATAACATGGAGCTTGTTCTCTATAAATGATTAGATGATAATAATAGAACACCACACGACATTCCGATAGCGCTCCGTTCCTTTGACTCAGTTTATCTCTCACACACACACACACACACACACACACACACACACACACACACACGCGCTACTGTACTGAATATCATCACTGTGTGAATCTTTTCTAATCTACAACACCCATCCTAAAACTTTAAGCCACGCCCCTTCCTGTCTGATGCTCCCTGTGCTGGAGTGACACCAAAATATGTGCTGACGAACAAAAGGATTGATTACTCTGAGCTCGGTGACTTCTATTAAAAAAAAAGAAAAAGAAAAAAAAAAGGCGTAGTTGGATGGTTCTTAGAACGTCATACGGAGTCAGGAACAACAAACATCAAAAAAAAAAAGAAAGAAAGAAGAGTGTGTGATGATTAAGGCATGCAGTTTGTACAACGCTAAACCTGAGGCATGCAGAGAGAGTAGACCTGCCCTGCTTTGCAACGCTGCCAAAAGAGTGTGTGTGTGTGTGAAAGGTTGTGAAAATCTGTGCCTCAGGAAAAAAAAAAGTAAGAAAGACAATCAGAGGAAGAATGTAAAGGGGGGGGGGGGGGGATTCCAAGAGAGAACACACCGGCATAGGGAAAGGAAAAAGGAAAAAGAGCGTGGCGATGATGATAACCGTCTTTCCCTGAAAGATTTAGAGCTGAAATACTTTTAATTAGTAACGCGCTTAAATCTTGAAACAGTTTGAAACTTTCCAAGTCAGGGTTTTTACCTGATACCGCCGCCTCGTCACCTAAATAATACGAAAGACTCTTCACTCAAGGTTGTTTGGAATTCGAGCGGAACATTCTGGCCGTGCGAGACACACGGCTAAAAGTAGAAACCCTTGTTCTGATAGTGAGTGCTGAGCACCGAGACGTCAACCCCAACCAGGACGTACGACCGTGTGTGTGTTAGAGAGAGAGAGAGATGTCTGATTAAGCTTAGTCAGTGTGAAGGAAATAACGCTGAGCATTAGCAAGAGAAAAACCAGTGTTATTTTTTTACCTGAATCAGCTCAAATACGGAAAAAGTCTGATCTGGGATGTTGGTGCGAGATGGAATGGTTTGACTTTAAGGATACACACTACAGTAGGTGCATACACTCCTTCCACTCCTTTCCCCAGATTTCACATTAGTAATATTGTTCTGTACCCGAGTACATGCGAAATCTTACACGTTCTCGCTCTCCGATACAGCAGGTGGCAGTATTGCACGTAGTTGTTTTTTTTTTTTTTTTTACGAGCCGCAAAAGAGAAAAATATTACGCGTTTTTTTTCTAGAAGGACCCTCTCACATGCCTTCCTACTTTATCAGCTATGGGGGTGTAGCTCATAGGACGAGATCAAGCAGATTTGTTTAGGTACACTTAGCTTTCATGCTTGATTTCGAACCATGCCCGAGTATACAGGTAGTCCCTGACTTATGACCGAGTTCCATTCCAGGAGCATGATCATAAGTCTGAGAAAGTGAGTTACTTATAGATTTCTTAAACCAACATACAATGTAAGGCATACCAATCCACTTGACTAAAACTTTGTCCCCCCACCAAAAACTGTAATCGCACCCAAGGGAAATAATCTCACACATGAAATAGTTACAACAATTTTGTCTTGGCGCCTTTAAATCGTGCTGGGAATCCCGGGCACCAGTTTGTCTCTGTATTAGACTGTGAACTCTTTCTTTTGTTGAGGATTTTCAGAAATTAGAATTTTTCCCCCCATCATCGTGCTCCCAAACTGATTCATTGTATCTGGTAAGGCCGACTCATTTCTCCTGCACCCCAAAACACACACAGACATTTTATACATTCACTTATACACTGAAACCAACAAGAAGTTAAGTAATTAGTAACTAAAAGCATCTCAGGACGAAACATCGAACCTTGAGGTGAACAAACTACAACAACACAAGACCGCGTCAGGGTTCAGACTGGTAAAGGATGGAATGTTTTCTTGCTACATTATGAGTTGAGAAAACTAAAAGAGACAAAAATGTGTACGGAAATCTCTATGGTTTCTGTTTGTTAAATCATATCATTCTGTTGTTTAACTGATGCTTCTCTGACTGGCAGTTGAGAGACCTGCATGAATCTCCAAGTGTACAGGTGTTTCGAATAAAGCAAACTGCAAGGATATATTTCTCAAATTTTAATTTTAATTTCATTTGTCACATACACAACCATAAACAGTAGACAGTAAAATGCCTCTAAGAAAAATTTCACTACAATGAAATAGATTGCACTAGAGTAGTATTAAATTAAAACTAGAAATTTCCAATAAAAATTAAAAAATTCATTTTTTATGTAAAAAAAACTACAAATTACCATTAAAAAATAGTAAGCTAGAAATTCGCAATATTTCCAAAATAAAATAGATTAAAAAAAATTTAAATAGAAAGTAAATTTCTGAGTTCAATCGTTTTAGATATGGTTGAGAATCAAATATGGAATTTTTTAACGTTTGAAATGTCAAGAAAATTCTAGATCGATATCAGAATAGAAGAAGAAGAAGAAATGCATTTCTTAATAATATGACTGAAGTGTCAGTGTTTTTTGAACTCCTTTGATACTCAGTGTAAACTGCAAGATAAATGTGTTTTATTTTTTTAAATATTGTTTCATTTATTTGTTTGTTTGTTTATTTATGTTTCATTTCGCCTCTTTTTATAGTTGTTCGGAAGTCAAAATTTTTAGTAGTAAAATCTTTTAAAAAATAAAATAAAATAAAAAAAAGATATTTTAGCTGTAATTGCATCAACAACAAAAAAACTAATTAGAGTTTAAATTAAACTGGACTAAACTTTTTTAATGAACGATATAATATATTGTTAATTTATTTCATTGTAAAGCTTAAATGTAAATGTTTTTTTTTTATCTAAAAACAATTAAATCGTATTCGCTCTAACCTGTTGTGTTTTTCCAACATAATATAACAGTATAAATTCAGTATTTGATATAAAAAATAAAAAAAATTATTATTGTTTATTGCCTTAAAAACTTTTACCTGTTTGGTCCATGGTGAGTAAATGAACACTGTCTAGCAGTACCCGTTACTGAAACTATGAAAAAGTTACACACCTTAAAAAAGTAATACCGTCAGCAAGAATTCTTACACTTACCCTCTTAATCTTACCCTCCAAAGTGCATTGAGTTAAAAAGTAAGTGCCCCCTCGCTGCTGTCCTGGTGTAAAAGCAGACACTCGGCAGCAGTCAGACGGCTTTATAACAGCGCAGGGTACGCGAAGACAATAATTACATAATCTAACCTGCTATTAAATAACATGCTGTAATGTCAGAAATGAGCGCTTTGCCTCATGATGCTGGTGGATAATAACAGAGTCGTGTTTGTGGTAATGATTAAGTCGTTACACCGCGCAATTTAATAACTAAGCCGTTGATGGGGGACTCGGGGGTCGCACTTTGTCCCTGTGTGCGTGACCAAGGAAAAGAAAGCAAGAAACAATTTCTTATCTTCTTATTATCATATTTCGTACCCGGCGCCCCAGAGTGTGGACATTTCCCGATAGGAAACCGAACTGATGTGAACTCAATGTATCGCGCAACTGTCCTTAGAATTTATTAAAACTATTTGTTATAAAACTATAAAACTGGTTCACATTAATAGCTTAAAAGGGAGACAATCCATAAATTAGGACAAATAGTATTGTATGACTAGCTGTTCAATTAAAACAAAAGTAATGGTGAGCCTGAAGCTGAAAGTTGAACAAGTTCATTGATGGCTGAAGCGCTGCAATAGATCAACTAGTGGAGGATTTAGAAGCGCCTGCCACGTTTAAGAGCTTCGGCTGACTGTTTAGTCTAGATTTTATAATATTATACGTTTTGTATAAAATATGATTATGAATTTACACAATTGTTGCTTTTTAAACTACATTTTCTTCCAATCTGGTGAAAGTAAAGACAAACACATGTCAAGCCATCTGACAAAGACAAAGCCAGTCAGGCCATCTGTATCTCTCTGACCTGCTATGCCACGCTGCCCAGTTTGCTCTGATTGACAGAAGAATGAGAAACACCCACATGAATAAAACTCACATGCCGCTAGAGTAGGTTTTGCTCTCTTGGACTTTCAGCAGTGTCTGTCTCCAGGTGAGAGGGTGAACAATTTCTGTGCCAACCCAGAGCTACTGAAGAGAGTGATTACACAGCAGCTATAGAGAAATCTGCACGTACACTATTAACACTCAAGGTCAGGCTGATAATGATAATAAAAATCCATGAGGTAAGAGATCCAAACAGGAGGGACGAAGTGACAAAAATCTATCGATAAAGCAGATCGGTTTCGTGTTATATTGCGGCCACCAAGCATCTACGCTGAGGGGGTAAATGGAGCTCACCGCACTCATTCAGCAAGTGGAAGAACGCCAGATCCGTGAAAATGCACAAAGCAATCCATTTGCGCATCTGCATGGTTATCAAAAGTCCTGCTTTTGACTTGAACACCCCTCATACAATGAATCAACGTATTTAAACAGTGCAGTAAAAAAATTACAAATTGCATTTTGCAACACCTTAACATCTACATTTATTAATTATAAGAAGCGGAAAAGGAAGAAAAATTATACATATTATGAGCAATAATAATCAAGTTAGGTTTGTTTCCTTCCAGGAGTAACCGAGCTTGTAACCCTCGTTGATTTGATCACCACAAAAAAGTAAAGAACAAGAAAGTTCCTTGCAAAATAAAGCCTAAACCCGATCCCTGAGGAATTCTGTGGGTCAATGAAGCAATTTTAAAGCAAATGTAAGGTAATAATTCATAATGCATAATAATTCTCCTACAGAGAATGAAAAATCAGCAGATTTGTATTAAAACTTAGCAAGGGATCTGGACAAATGCCATGAGGAATCATTTCACGCACAAAGCAAGCACTTGCTGTGGCGGCGGACTAAGAGCAATTGGCGCTGCACAATTAATCGCGCGATACGGACCTGTGTGACTATTTAATCGCAAACTGCTGCAAATTTATCACAGGTCATACAAACATAGTCTGGTATTTACAGTACATAGAGTTCGTCAACAATTTTTTTATTTTATTACACATTGATCTGATCACTGTAAAAATAAAAAAACAGGAAACCTGCTGGCAAAATAAAGCAGAAAAAAAAGATAACGGGCCTAAACCTGATCCCTGAGGAATCCCGAATCCCCAAACTAAAGGCTTTAATATACAACACAAAAATTACCCTCACATCCACCTTTATTCCTTTCACATAAAACTAATCCAAAATAGGATACACACGCACACACACCCACACACCAGGTTCGGACCACCTGGCAAGTGTTTCATTACGATTTTTTTTTTATCATTACAGCAACAAACAAAAATAGACGTACAAATTAGCAAGTATAAAAGGAAAGTATTAATCACAAAATGTCAAAATTAAGATTAATCTCAAGTTCTTGAACAAAATGCATGAGCTTACAGTATTCCTGAATGAGCAAAATGAGCCAAAAACTTTTCTAAGTTGTAATAAAGAGTGAAAGACATGATCTAATATTAATGTATAATCCCTGATCCAGCATCACAGTTGCATCTTACACCACAGGTTAGCTTCCTGCACTAATCAGAAATCAGATCTATCCATAATCAGACTTTTAACATTAATCACTAAACCCAAGCTAAAGGCTTTAATATATAACAAAAGATGCAGATGTTTTACGACGCGTTATAAAAAAAAACACACACATCTACTATTTCTTGTGTGTAAAACTAAACCAGTTCAAATAAGACTTTTTTTTTTTTTTTTTTAATATAATACTGACTCGGAATACCTGATTGTTGTTTAGTTACTGATTTTGGTCATTATTAAGGCGCCAAACAAATCATAAAGGTACAAATCAGCAAGTGGAAAAAGGAAAGTGTTAACCAAAACTAAGAGTAATCTCAAACTAAGAGTAATCTCAAACTAAGAGTAATCTCAAACTAAGAGTAATCTCAAACTAAGAGTAATCTCAAACTAAGAGTAATCTCAAACTAAGAGTAATTAAAGATTATTGAACAAAATGAATGATCTTGATATGAGTGATAATCAATCAAAAAGGTTTATAAGCTGTAATAAACATGATCTAACTAATCCAGGTCGGCATCACAGCTGCAGCTTGTAGCACAGGATGCTGAATCGTTATGAAGCGTTATAAAGAAACAATCAACTTTTGCATAAAACTAATCCAGTAAAACTAGGGCTTTATATAAAACCCTAGGTACAAGTATAAAAAGAAAAATATTAAGATTATTTAATATTAATATTCACGATTAAGATTATGATAAAATTAAGATTAATCTCAAGCTTCTTGAACAAAATGAATGAACTTGCAGTATTCCTGAATGAGTGTAATCAACCCAAAAAGTTCAAATACGGGTTATAAGATGTAATAAAGAGTGAGATAAATGATCCAACATTCATGCAGGGGGTGTTGTTAAATCCCTAATCCAGGTCAGCATCACAGCTGCAGCTCATAGCACAGGTTAGCTTCCTGAGCTAATCAGACATCAGCTCTATCCATCATCTGCCTTCTAACACTACTCACTACACCCACACTAAAGGCTTTAATATATAACAGAGGATGTGTATGCGTTACGACGCGTTATAACCCCCTAATCTCCATCAGCTATGACCTAATAATCAGAATGATCCAGCACAGGTGACCTGACCTGGATTATTTATCATCATTATAACAGTTTTATCTTAAATTATCTTTAGTTACTCACCTACAGGGTTCTGCTGATGTCCGAATTGATCACGGGTTAAACAGAACCGGCTGTAAAGCCTCAGTGTGTTTGTGTGTGTTTTGGTTCTTTAGCTGCCACCTCGATCCATTCACATATACCCACACACACACGCGCGTATGGAGCAGAGCGCGCATGCGCAGTGATCTTTAAACCGACGCCGCCACGTCCGGCTCGCCTCTTTTAGATGACGTCATGACCCCGCGCCGCCTCCGGATCGAGCGAGGTCCAGGGTTGCCAGAGAGCGAATAAATAATCACGCGCGCTAAACCTACCTTGCCACGGTCGCTAGCTTGATTAGGTTAGCGAAGTGTTTAGCTAATGTTTTCTGAGGTGTAGTAAAGAGAATTACTGTATATTGTGTGTGATGTTAAAGAGCCCCTTTAAACAATATTCCACAATAGTCTCCTATAGTGAGCAAATCCGTTCATTTTCAGTCCTTCTAGTGAAATGTTACAACTGAACTGTTCACAGGAGTGTTTTATTAAACTTGATGATTAAATTCATGGACCTCACATAGACGTACAGTCTAATAAACAAGTGTGTTTACATTTGGCAGACACCCTTATGCAAAACATCTTCAATTTTCTCTTGTTATACATCTAAGCAGATGAGAGCCTTACTCAAGGGCCCCAAAGGCAACTTGGTGGTTGTGGGGTTTTAACCTGGGACCTTCTGAATCATAGTCTACTGCCTTAAAACCACTGAGCTACATACACAGGTTAAAACCCCACAACCAGCATGTTTAAGGAATGGCGACACGGTGGTGTAGTGGTTACGCACTGTCGCCTTGCACCTCCAGGTTCTGGGTTCTGTGTGCATGGAGCTTGCATGTTGTCCCTGTGCTTGGTGGGTTTGCTCTGGTTTCTTCTCCCAGTCCATAGTGTGTGAATGAGCATGTGTGTGTGTGTGTGTGTGTGTGTGTGTGTGTGACCAGTGATGGATTGGTCCCGCATCCAGGGTGTAACCCTCTTGTGTCCTAAGTCTCCTGGGATAGTCTCAGGGTCCCCCACGACCCTGAATACAGCATAAAGTGGGATAAACAGTGGCGGCTGGGCGCAAATTTAAAAATTAAATTAAAAATTAAACTTTTAATAATCGCCTGTAAATCGCCATTTATCAGGTGATTAAGCATCATTACCGCTAGTATGAAATAAATCATGCAATAGATGTACTTTAAAATAGTGAATCGAAGTTTAAAGTGGGTTTATTGTCAGTAATGAAAAACACACAAATGCACAAAACCAAACAAAAGCTGCATAAACACAAGCCAGTGGATCTATTTAAAAAAAAAATTTTGCTCTCCTTTCTTCGTTGAGAATGGTCCAATCACATGAGCCCAAATATTTAAAAACAATATTGATTCGCTGAGAACAAAAGTGGGCGGGTTCGGGGCGCACAGTGCTCCGCCCCAAGGATGATTTGACAAAATCCAATCAGAGCTCAGTCTCAGGTCATATGCTTTTCAAAAATGTACATGCTGCATAGACACTCGTTTGTCCGGCGCCCCGCGTACACGAACACAAATGAACGTAACACAGTTTTCTAATTGCAAATAAGATTTATTAAAAATACAGGGGAATATTGTGACTAAATTACTTTATTTAATTATTAAAATAAATAATTATGTTAAATAATTACTGTTTAAAATCCATGTTAAAGTCGCATTCTACATGTTAAGGTGGGCGGAGCCTCTGCGCCACTGCTAATACGCTTTATTTATATGCTTCTTACTGTATATATCTTGTAGGTTTTTGTTCTCAGCATTGCACTAGCAATATTCGGTCAGTTCTCACATTACCCTACTTGTACTGCCTGTATGTAAGACATACAGTGTGCATTCACATCTACACTACAACCTGTCTCTGTGTTTTTGTGTCCTGCTGGAACAGGTTTGAACAGGTGGGCAGTGTGATTTATTTACTGCATATTTTAAATCAGACTTCACACGCGGCTTGAAGTTGCAGCCTCTCTGCTGACGCTGTACATTCCAGGAACCGGAAACAACGTGAGCGTTCAGTCGCACTCTATGTTCAAACAGAACCCTAGAATGGATTTATTCATTAACAACTCTAACAATGTTTTATTTAGAAAATATATCTGAAGCCTTGTATGTAATTCTTTTGTGTCAAAAACAAAAGGGAGAGAGAAACAGACAAACTAGCAATTTGGTCACTGCTAGAAATTTTTATTATGGACAGAAAGCAACCAACAACAAATCCATAAAAAAAATAATAAATAAATAAAAAAGGGATGGATCTGAAAACGGGGCAGCACGACGGCTTAGTGGTTAGCACTGACGCCTTGGTACGGATTTCCGCTGGGTACTCCGGTTTACTCCCACAATCCGAAGACATGCAAATTAGGCTAATTGGCGTACGCTGACATGTAACACGCTGGCATAGTGGTTAACCCCGGAGAGTCAAAGGTTCGATTCCTGCCTCTGTTCTGTACTCCAGTTACCCCCCTATAGTCCAAAGACAAGCAGATTATGCAAAATTATAAAACACACAGTTTTGCATAATTAGTATAATCAGTCAGTTAAATAAATCAGTCAGTTGAGCATGGATCAAGTCAGTGACACCAGATTACAGCAGACGTCCTTTTTGACTCCATGTCCAGCCGGATCCAGGAGGATTTGAAGAATAAAGGAGTTTATACTTGTTTAGTTTATATCTTGTATAATACTTATTATTTCAAATTGAATTTTTTATTTGTCACATACCCAGTCATACACAGTACGATATGCAGTGAAATGCTTAGACGACTGCTCGTTACCTTAAAATAAAAGACTATTAATAGAAAATAAATATGAAAAAGAAAAGAAAATGCAAAGTAAATTTAGCTAAGAAAGAATAATATATGTATACAATACAAAATATGTAATATAAGAAAAATATAAGAAAAACCTAGCTGCACAAATATAGAAAATATTGAATTTATGGAAATTGTGTGGAATGAAGTTGAATATAAATAGAAATGTCCAGTACTTGACTATATCTTGATTGTTATTTATTTATATTCCAAATGATAATAATAATAAAAGAATAAACACTGAATTAAACTTTCACCTAAAACAAACAAACAAAGAACAACAACAACAACAAAATTGTTTCCAATAATGTTTTGGCAAAAGTGTAGGAAAATGAACTTTGCATGTGTACAGTCAGGTGTCCACATACTTCTGGTCTGGTACATGTAGGGTACATTAGGGTACTTTTGCTGTCATCTGAAATAGTTTTCAGAGTAGATAAAAAGAAAAGCCTGAGAACCAGGATTAATAAATTACACATTTATAATGCAACATATCAACGTTAACGCTTAACATTTATGTGTAATGTTTTATGTATAACCGTCTCTAGTTCCAGTTTAAACCGGTTTCTTGTGAATGGTCGTTTTCGTCCTTATCTGGCAACCCAAGCCCAGTAAATCTGTATGAACAAAAACACCACGTGTGTGTGTGCAAAAATAGCTAAAGATTTACTTTTGTTTGTGCAGAATAACAGAAGACGCTTCTGAGCGAAACTTTTATTTCTCCATATAATCCCCTGATACACTGATGCACTTATCCCAGTGTGTCACTAGTGCTTGGACACCATCAAGGTAGAAAGTTTTCTGGATTGGAACCACATGCGTTATTCACGTCTGAATCGCTGGCCTCCCAGGAACCCCAAGAGTATGTGGAAATGGCGTGTAGTGAGGACAGAACTGTACAGGGATGAGGCAATAACTTTGATTCATCACGTATATACTGTAGCTAGACACAGTTCGATACGCAGTGAAGCGCTTATACCACTGTTCAACCCCTAAACAGGAATAAAGAATGTAAAATATTAAATATAAAATAAACATTTACAATAAAATAAAATAAATAAAATAGAAGCATACAAAATGTATCATGAAAAATTGATACATTTTAAGGAATGTGCAAAATAAAAAAGGTCTTAGAGGCATGAAATGGCATGAAATGAGGTGTGTGTGTGTGTGTGTGAGACAGCAGCAGTGGTGGTATTGTCCATGTTTTAAAGTGCAAAGGAAGTCCTCATGTATTTATGAATAAGATCCAGCAATGTGCAACATACACTCACCCAAAAGTAAGTACACCCCTCTAATGTCAGCAAACATTTTAGTACACCTCCTCAAAGGACAACACTATACTGTAGAAATTCAACTTACTCTATGTTAGACACAGTTTTGACATCTTTACTTGGGGTGTCCTCATTTTCGTTGCCAGTTATTTAGACAATACAGTCTGAATGCTGAGTCATTGTTCGAGGACAGTAGATCCGTACTGCTTTACAGGCTGCACAGTCACTCCTCTAAAGTAGATCCAACTTTCATTTCCCTTGAGAACATATCAGAAAGTGGCTGCTGAAATCGGAGGGGTGTACTCAATTTTTGAGAGTACACGTATGCATATTTGTCATGTGCAAACATGCAGTGTGGCAAGTAGTGTAGTGTACTCCAATACAGGTGTGTAATAAACAAAGCACGTCCTATGTGCTGTTCTGGTCGAGCGCCTGAATATCCTGCGGGAAGAAGCTCCTCGTCAGTCTCTCTGTCGGCCCTCGGCGAGCGGGAGCGTTCTCCTGACCGCGACGGAGAGAACAGTCCATTGTTGGGGTGGCTGAGAACCATTATGATCTTCCTGGCCTTGGTCCAGCACCGTTTACTGTTGATTGAGTGCAGATCAGGGATGCGCTCAGCTGATCGCACCATCCTGCATGAGCTCGTCTGTCCTGCATGGTGCACGTTGTGATGTTTCCCGTCAGGATGCTCTCCATGATGCAGGAGTAGTTCCTCGGCACCTTGGACGGCAGTCTGAAGTCCCTCAGGCATCGAAGGTTGCAAAATGTTTACTTTGGAATTTTGTCTATTAATTAAAGCCGTACGCCTGAATTTTCCGCTAACAGCACACTTTAGATTCAAGTCGATGTCGTTTCCACGGTAACTTGTGTTTGGTGTTATCGAGGTTTTGCTGGTGTCACGCTCCATGGGTCCCGAGCTCAGATTACCGCCTGTGTGAAGTTTCCCGTGTCCACGCGGGTTTCCTCTGGGTTCTCCGACTTCCTCCCACCATAAAAACCTGCTGGTGGACTTGTAAGATGATACACGTGTGACTGATGGGGTGTATTCCTACCTCACATCCAGGACAGGCTGTAGATCCAACATCACCATGATCAAAAGTTTATATTAAAGAATTTATAACCAATACAATAACTTTAGTTCTGATTAGCTAATCTTGACTCTTCGATTGATTGGTATAGAGAATGTTTTGTTACATCACAACCGAAGCTATTAAAGTATTAATATAGAATATAAAACTTAATCTAACTGGTACCATGATCTAACCATGGTTGTTGTGGTGCTTACTTCTAACATGTTCTTGTTGTTGCAAGCATTGCCGCGATCATTGCCGCTAGCATGGCCGTTCGCAAGATTTTTGCAGGTCATTTCAGGGCCATTTCTCAAGTTTTTCTAGCACTTTGCGTCTCATTTTCCAATCAGACCAAGAACGCGACAAGCTAGGAGTCCAGGGGAGCACAGACAGTGGCACAAACAAGGGTACCAAGCAGACCCTCGTAACTTGAAAACTTAGTTGCAGGTGGAGGTATTTTCAGGAGACCCCAGGTGAACGTTTCAATATGAGTTTCGTGGGGGGAACAAATTTTAGAGAGATCTGGCCAGCCAGTCTCACTTTTAAGAAAAACTTTGGTCTGATTATTTAGACAAGCTTCGTGGCCGATCCCTGGACTGGAACCAACTATTGATCACCAGTTTTTGAGCTTCAAAAATAATTGAAACAATAGAAGGCACTACTAATAAGAAAAACAACTAATAAAAAGGTTGTATTTTAATTAAAGAAATCTGAGCTGGAATATTTTGGGGTTTGCAGACAAGAGCAGAACATAGAGCAGAACATTGATGCTGCAGTTCTAATGATTAAGTTCTTCATGATCTTCAGTTATTTACATTACATTTGGCAGATGCTCTTATCCAGATCGACTTACAAAAAGTGCTTTAAAGTTTACATCACTGGACAGATACTTACTTAGTAAGGTTAACTAGGTCAATAACTAAGTGCCATTAGTCAAACACAACTGGGAAGAGGTTTTTTTTTGGGGGGGGGGGGGGGGGGTGCTGGGGATTAGTCCAAGTATTGGAGACACGGATACTGTATGTCTTGAGTTGTCGTTTAAAGATCGTCAAAGTCTCTGCTGTGCTGCCCGATTTTTCGCTTCGTAGGCAAGCATCAGGGTTTGAATACTATCATATTGAATGTTTTTAAACCTGGTCATTAACAGAAAAAGTATTTTATTTAAAGTCCTTCTGAGCTGGTCGAGGCAGGCTGTAGATGGGGGTAGTTTCCTGTTCACAGTTCTACCGTATAAAAGTCAGGGGGCAGAGGCTTTGGGGTAAATCACCAAAGGCAAAAAAATAAAAAAAACCTTGGCAGAGCTGGGACAGAAAGTGCTTCAAGATGGCTGTGGATCAGGAGGACAATCTGTAGGACAATGTCTCTCAGATACAGTCCAGGAGTCACTACTCAGGAAAGACGAGAAACACCTTTTGTCCCTAAAAGATCCTCCACTGTGGGCCATGATGCATTTACTAAACCGGTTTAACCACATCTCCACCAACGTACAGTCCACACACTGCTTCAGTGTTTCGTCTGATCTGATCAGCGTCGCAGTCTGATCTGGGGTTTCAGTAGCTATGAGCTCGGCCTGATGTACCGAGTATTAAAACATATCAAACACCTTTAAAATATACATGTAAATGGCAGTGGTGGCCCGGTGTGTTAGGCTCCGAGTTACTGATCGAAAGTTCTTCCAGGTTGCCGCCGTCAGGCCCTGGAGCAAGGCCCTTAACCCTGTCTGCTCCTGGGGCGCCGCGTAATGTCTGGCCCTGTGCTCTGACCCCAGTCTACTAACAAAAAGCTGGGATATGCGAAGATTTAAAAAATATATATTTTTTAAATCAAGGTGCCTTCTCGAATGAACGTGGTGTATTCGCTAGTTTAATGGTTAGAGAGGAAGAGAGACAGCGCCAGGACTGACTGGACTTAACTCCCTTTCTCTGATCATTTCACGCAGTCAGTCATAGTGTAGTAAACGACAAACTTATTTTAGTTATTCAGGCCCCTACGACCCTTTATACAGGAAGAGGCGATGAGTGGTGGCGAGCCTGGGGCCTTCTGTTGGTCAGCGAGTCCACTAGTTATGAGGCAACCTTGTTCGTCCTTCACTATTCCTCCAGTTAAATCTGTTGGATTCTACAAACACTGCAACGTATTTAATCTTGTGGTTAATTAAACCGCACCCCTTATACGATCTCTCCTTCTAAAGGGTGTGAAAGAGTTTAATCAGACACGTTCGAGCATGAAGGTTACACGGTTCTAAATCAGATCGTGAGATCTTCACCTTTACCCCGTGTCCTCCTGGTGAGAAATTAACACCCTTAGTTGATGTCTTTCTAAATGTATTTTCCATCTCGGCTCTTGTTGTGTAAACTGAATATTAAT
>JAAGKR010007741.1:0-15076 GCA_011419295.1 Clarias macrocephalus | reverse complement strand
GTCGTTTAAAGATCGTCAAAGTCTCTGCTGTGCTGCCCGATTTTTCGCTTCGTAGGCAAGCATCAGGGTTTGAATACTATCATATTGAATGTTTTTAAACCTGGTCATTAACAGAAAAAGTATTTTATTTAAAGTCCTTCTGAGCTGGTCGAGGCAGGCTGTAGATGGGGGTAGTTTCCTGTTCACAGTTCTACCGTATAAAAGTCAGGGGGCAGAGGCTTTGGGGTAAATCACCAAAGGCAAAAAAAAAAAAAAAAACCTTGGCAGAGCTGGGACAGAAAGTGCTTCAAGATGGCTGTGGATCAGGAGGACAATCTGTAGGACAATGTCTCTCAGATACAGTCCAGGAGTCACTACTCAGGAAAGACGAGAAACACCTTTTGTCCCTAAAAGATCCTCCACTGTGGGCCATCCAGCCTCGGCAACTAATCCAGTAACAGCTCCAACCACTGGCTCCCTGTAGCTGCTCGCGTCAGGTTCACACCACTGACGCCGGGCTACAAAACCAAAACCTGACCAGCACCTACAGTACCTGAAGGCACCTAATCAACACTTGCCTTTAAACCTTTAGCATGGCTTACTAAAGCACTTAAACTAGCTTCAGCTAGAATCATCCTATTTATCAGGACTTAATTTCTGTTAAATTCTACTTCTTGTTCTTCTTTCGGGGTCGCCACAGCGGACCATCCAATCCACACGCAAGCTTAGCGCAGGTTTTTACGCTGGACGCCCTTCCTGATGCAACCCTCTCATTTTATCCGGGCTTGGGACCAGCACAGCGTCCAGTGGCAGAGATTTGAGCATCGTCTGGGAATCGAACCCAGGACTTCTGTTAAAATCTACTAAACTCTAGAATGATGCATTTACTGAACCGGTTTAACCACATCTCCACCAACGTACAGTCCACACACTGCTTCAGTGCTTCGTCTGATCTGATCAGCGTCGCAGTCTGATCTGGGGTTTCAGTAGCTATGAGCTCGGCCTGATGTACCGAGTATTAAAACATATCAAACACCTTTAAAATATACATGTAAATGGCAGTGGTGGGCCGGTGTGTTAGGCTCCGAGTTACTGATCGAAAGGTCTTCCAGGTTGCCGCCGTCAGGCCCTGGAGCAAGGCCCTTAACCCTGTCTGCTCCTGGGGCGCCGCGTAATGTCTGGCCCTGTTCTCTGACCCCAGTCTACTAACAAAAAGCTGGGATATGCGAAGATTTAAAATATATATATTTTTTAAATCAAGGTGCCTTCTCGAATGAACGTGGTGTATTCGCTAGTTTAATGGTTAGAGAGGAAGAGAGACAGCGCCAGGACTGACTGGACTTAACTCCCTTTCTCTGATCATTTCACGCAGTCAGTCATAGTGTAGTAAACGACAAACTTATTTTAGTTATTCAGGCCCCTACGACCCTTTATACAGGAAGAGGCGATGAGTGGTGGCGAGCCTGGGGCCTTCTGTTGGTCAGCGAGTCCACTAGTTATGAGGCAACCTTGTTCGTCCTTCACTATTCCTCCAGTTAAATCTGTTGGATTCTACAAACACTGCAACGTATTTAATCTTGTGGTTAATTAAACCGCACCCCTTATACGATCTCTCCTTCTAAAGGGTGTGAAAGAGTTTAATCAGACACGTTCGAGCATGAAGGTTACACGGTTCTAAATCAGATCGTGAGATCTTCACCTTTACCCCGTGTCCTCCTGGTGAGAAATTAACACCCTTAGTTGATGTCTTTCTAAATGTATTTTCCATCTCGGCTCTTGTTGTGTAAACTGAATATTAATTAACCGTTCCGTCGTCTCTGTCCGAGCAGAGCAAGCCGGTCGTCCGTGCTGCGTGCGGGATATCTAACGACCCATAAAGACAAAAAAGAAACAAGGAAAAACGATGGTTTACTTATGGTTTTATTTGAAAACTTAAATTTAAATTTTTTTTATTTTTTATTTTCAATCGTATATATTTTTTTTTTCAACAGAAAGCTTAAAAATATCAAAAACTGAGTGCGTGAGTGGGAAACAACACTACAACAATAACACAATAACACAATAACAACAAGCTCTTTCTTTGCGCCTTATAAGAAAAACAGTTTCTCGCACAGCTGGATGGCGGGTTCGCAGTGCAGGAACTGCGCGGACAGGAAGGCCAGCTTATGTGCGTACTTGCATGGGGCCGGCACTCGGATCGTCCCGGGCCAGTTCCAATACAGATGGCACAACTTAAACGTCAGCCTGAAGGGAGAAACATCCAAACTGGGTCACTGTTGTCTTCTTTATTACATCCTACACACATCTGGTCATTTTTAATAAAAATAAAATATCACCCCACATAAGCTTTGCCAGGAGTTTCTTGTGTGTGTGTGTGTGTGTGTGTGTGTGTGTGTGTGTGTGTGTGTGTGTGTGTGTGTGTGTGTGTGTGTGAGATACCTCTGCAGGTGGTCGGGTGTCAGGTTCGCCGTGTTGTAAATGGTGACGTAGTGTGTGGGGAAGCCGCAGCCTTGTCTAATGGAGTGCGCCATGAGGTAGAAATCCACCCTGAGAAATAAGCGAGACAATTTCAGATTCTTTGACTCTCTGCTCCGTGTGCAGGAATGTCGGTTAAGTTAACTTCTCTCGACAAGACTCGACCATTCGAAACGCCAGCGCGGACGTCACTTTACCATGGCGACATACGAGCCTCGGAGACCTGCTGCTGCTGCTGCTGTGGAAATTTCACACTACGGACATTAAATATTGAATATTTATAAATTTATGATTTTTATTTTTATTTATTTATTTATTTATTTTTACTAGCCTATATGGGTTGGACTAGTTTGTAGCACTTTGAGATTTCCTTCAAACATAAAGTGCATTATTAATAATAATATAGAAAGTATTATTATTTAACATAAGTAACAAGAAGGCGCAGTTATTAATTAGATTTTTTTAATTCTTGTATCCCCTTAATATGATGTCATCCTCGATAATACATATAGAAATCAGTTTGACTGATGGGAAACTTTTCGTGTCCACATCCGGTGAAGTGAAGACCCGTTGTTCACTTGTTCGCTACATTGTTCACAGTTCCCTTTGAACTGAGCAGTTTCGCTACCTGAGGTTTGGAATCGCACTTAAAGTGGCTGAGCACAGAGTACTGCACAGTGTGGTTTTAAATGAATGTAAATAAGACAAATCGCCAGTGGACAGATTATGGTCTTTATGTGGCCTGTATAATGAACAGGAAGTGATTTGGGACATGTCCAGAGTGGGTTTATGTAGCCACTGTAGCATTGAGACACACATGTACACACCGTGGACTGAGTATATTCTGTACGTGGCTTGTACAGGGAACAGGAAGTGATTACGGTCTAGTCAACTTGGAATATTAATTGCCATCATTAATCATCGGTTAATTGGATTAGGAATTTAACAGAAAAAACATGTATTAACCGATAAATGTTTGTTTTGCGGTGCATTTTTCCGTAGCTCACGTCTATTAACGTGTATACCACAAGATGGCGCAGTTCAGTGTGCAGTATTAGATAACGTATACAGCGAACCCCCGTCATACGAAAGCCCCGGTTAGCGAAGTTTCGACTTGCGAAGCAAAAAATTTTGGCTGGATTTTGCCCAGCCGGACACGCCCACTTCCAGGTTCACACAGCTCTGGTAGCCGGTCAAAACAAAAAAAGTGTTTTTGTGCAAGATTTAGTGAGGATATAGCACTATAGTTAACAACGGATCATACCAAGTAAAACAACCAGGAGCCCTTTTAAGTGGAAATAAAATTTTAAAAAAGTCTTTAATTGTCAAGAAAAAATTTAATTATTACATCATAATCAAATGTTAAGTGAGGTTTAACTGTCTTTTATTTTGTATTTTACTTCATTAATGTCTTTTCTAAATTCCTTGTTTTTTTATATTCAAAAACTGAATAAAGTGTCGGAAATTATGATTAAAAAAAAAAAATTGGTCATGCTTTTGTGTGTCTGGAACGGATTATCTGCATTTACATTGTTTTCTAAGGGAAAATGTGCTTCACTATACAAAATGTCACGTTACAAACTCTGCTCCGGATCGGATTAAATTTGTATGGCGAGGATCCGCTGGATTTAGTGTCCCTGTTTTTGAATACCATCAACTTTTTTTGTTTGTTTATTCTGTTGGTTTAAACTAGTTGGGCTTCATTTATTTCTCTCACACCCTGATTTATTGAAACTCTGCACCTGAAACTGTTGAAATCAAACTAAAACAGAGAAAAAACATCTGGTTCTTAACATAAATCATTGACTGTTAACATGTTCCACTGCATGGGGCGTATAGTGGACAGGACACGGTTCGAGACACGCCCACACTGTCAAAATCTCAGCCTGAACAAAAATATTTTTTTTTAATTTTTTTTCCGGCCATAGAGAGAGTGACCTGTGGCCGTGTCCGCTGTATGGTTGGTGGACATTAACGTTTTGGGGCTCGGTTTGTCAGGAACCTACCACTCTCGGTTTGTGACGGTGTGATCGAGCACGGTTCCTGGAGGAGGCGTTACGAATCGGTCGTCTCCGTAAGCGTACAGGGTCGTGTTGATCCGCTTCTGCACCACGATGAAGGCCAGCTTCGGCTCGTAGTTGGGAAACGTCTCGAAGCATCCGAGGATCTGCGGGATCTCGTAAAGCTCCACGGCCTTGAGCTGACCGTCTGAAACGCCGTCGCGGTAGATTATGATCTTCTCTGGGAAGCTGTGGTTCACCTGGAGGAGGTTCAAGATGATGATGATGATGATGATGATGATGATTCATAAACTTACTCACTTATTTCATAGTATTTATGACACACAATCCTACATTCAGACTGGTTAAAGAAACAACAATGTTAATTACTTTGCTTCATTAATGTTTTTTTATACTGCATGTCCTGCCTCTAACTTAGCCCTTTACTTCCCCCTAGTGGTAGAGAGCAGATACGCTTTGCTTTTTTTCATGAGTTCTGGCCTCTAAAATCATTAAATGTTTGCATTTGACCTATAATTATATTAAAAATAATTGTTTCGTGTTTGATATTTCAGAAATCATATTTAGAATTCAACACCATTTTCTTTTTACTTTAAGGTGTGCCGACATTTTTTACATGTTTATAGTGGTGCTGTTAATCGATTAAACATTTTAATCTAATTAATCGCAGTCATAGTCAATTGTAAAATACTCAAATTTACTTGGATTATAAACGTGCAATCTTGGAATAAAGAAATGCAGACTGTAACAAACTGGTTAGTGGAAACAGATTAAACAGTTTTATAAAATCTCAAACATTAACACAAACAAACTAAAATCTCTTGAATGGGGAAATCAACAACCTAGAGCCTTAGCCGTCCGAGCCACTACTCCCGCGTCTTACATTTAACGTATTCTTGTAAAAAAAAAAAAAAAAAAAAAAAGGTCCCTTGAAGGTAGCTCAAGCTCACAACTTTGGTTTCATCCAAACTTCATGGAACTTTTTACCATATTATAAACTTTTTACCGTCCAGCACACCTGGTGATGTTTCCTCAATCATCTCATTATCCGCGGTAAACATGCCGTTACCTCACACAGCTGCTGCGATTATGTGACCTCCATTACGGTCATGTGGTTAATTTGCACTTAAAAATATGATTAAATATAGACTCATTTAAGATAATTCTAGATTTATCACGAATGAGTTAACACGTTAATATTGACAGCCTTGGTTTATGGTTACATTTAACGTAGGACGTTCGTGAAAAGTCTCTCGTCCGGCTTTAACTTGAGACATTGACTGCACCAATGATTTCACGAGATTAATGCTTAAGACCTTTGTGCATTAAAACACCGGTCAGATTGGATTCCTGCTCTACTGACACAGCGGAAAAATGAAGGACCTCCGCGGCACAGAAACGCACGTACGGCGCGTACCGCGCGTCAATCGTTTACCTCGTAATACTTCTGCAGGGCGGCCAGGAGACACACGCGGAAGCCGTTAATGATCTCCTCGTTGGGCATCTGGAACGCCACTCTGGAGTACCACTTTGTCATCAGGCTGAAAGACAAAGACATGAGGAATTTCTTTTTTTTCTTTCCAAGGCTCCGTCCTAAACTTCTTCCTAGAGTTTGTACGCGGTTACTGAAAAGCCAGATGTTTTTCAACGGCTCGTATATATTTTTTTCTATTGTGTAAAAAAACGAATGAGTAAATTAAACCTTTTTTTTTTTTTTTTTACTTACACTACAGAATGATATGTGTTATATTTTAACTCTAGACCATTAATGTTTAGTTTTACGGCTATAAATAGAAAGGGAATGTGTGGTTATGTTTTATTTCATAGTGGCACTTGAGGGCTAACAGTGCGGACTATAAGCAATGAAACAGCCCTCTGAATATCATAAGAGGAGAATGAACAGTTCTCTCTCCATTTATACTGTACATGGTGTTCGTGGTGGATGAGCAGAGGTGGGATGGAACCGGGCACATGGATTTCGTTATTGTACTTAAGTACAGACTTCACGATTTCATCTGTACTTCACTTAAATAGTTTTATTAGAGGATTTTTTCTTTTACTTTAACTCCACTCCAAAGTACAAGAGCTACTGAAAGCTGTGTACTTCTGATGCTGGAAGGTTGAATACTTTTACTCAAGTCCACATGTTAACGGAGGACTTCTACTTCTATTGACGTACAGGACTTGTGTACTTTGCCCACCTCTCTGTGTTGACTTTTGCTTAAAGAAAACCTTTGCAGTCAGACCAGACTAGACCCGTCAGACCACTGAGGTTTTTGAGCTAATGTTTCTAAACCTTTTAACAAGTATACTACGATTTTATCGTGATACCTACACCCAATCACAAAAGTAAGCACACCCCACTAATTTCCTGGATCAAACATTTTAAAATATCTCCTCAAAGGACAACATTATAGCAATGAAACTTGGATATATTTTAGAGTCGTCAATGTGCAGCTTGTATAACAGTTATACATTTTTCTGGAAAAAACTCAACATACCACAATTATTGTCAAAATAATAACTGGAAATGGAAGTGAGTACACCTTAAGTGATAACAGCTGTACGTCTTTAACCATGCAAAGTCACATGACCTATTCATCACGTACTCGCTTCAGAACTGAACCCTATTGAGCCCCTGTGGGACGTCCTCACGCGGAAGGTGGTGAAGCGCCGTATGTCTGATATCCAGCGGTTCCGTGATATCATTACGGAGGCGTGGAAGAGGATCCCAGCAACAGCATGTGCAGCTCTGGTGAATCCCACGTCCCCGAGGATTAGGACGTGATGGATAACCATGTGCTCACACAGAGTGCTGACACTTTGGACACAGTTTTGACATGGCCATTTCGGGCGTACTTATTTTTGTTGCCGGTTATTTAGACAACAAAGTTTGTATGTTGAGTCAGTTAGAAGACAGTGAATCAGTTCTGCTATACAAGCTGCACATTGACTCCTCTACAGCACTGTACTGTATGTCACATTTTTATTTCTATAGTATTGTCACTCGAGAACATACAATAAAGTGGTTGCTGAAATTTGAGGGGTGTACTTACTTTTGTGAGTGCCACACTTTTTGCAGATTTGTGTTGTAATTATGTAAATGTCATAATTAAAAAAAAAATTCCGATTATTTTACGAATCTAAACAAACTTGCTACGTCCAACTGCATGTAATGTCCAGTGCTGTGCGAATAGTGTGACTAGAGTTCGCCCCCTGGAGGATCATAGAGGAATGGCAACATTTTACAACCTCAAATGCAAGCATATTAATTTTAAAAAAGTATAATAAAATACTAATAATAATATTTTAGAGTTAGTGTGGTGATGCATGAATTGCAATATGCAACTGACTAGATTTTCCTCTATTTCTAGTATGTGGTCTCTGACACAATGAGCTTCCTACAGTTTAATAATTCAGAAAAATCAACAATGCATGTAAAATTTGTAAACTTCAACAATCTGCAATAAAAGCTGTGATTTTTAAAAGTACAATGCCGCTTTATCCAGTACTCAGGTGACCCCTGATCTCTACTTGTTGTCAGAATATACCAGAAAACACTCACTAAAATTACATACTTTTATTTACTCATTAAATCATAAGATCTTTGTCAATGTTTAACAGTTCAAGTTTTTTTTATTTTATTTTATCAGATCTAACTCCAACTGTTTGTTACTTCTTATGTGAAAAACAAACAAACAAACAAAAAAAGCACACAAACCTACATACACAATATGGCCAAAAGTTTGTGCACCCCGACCATCAATACTGTACGTCCTTGTTATGCATCACGTTTCAGATTTTTGTTTATTTATTTATTTTTATTCCATTATCACCACACAGAACTGAACTGAGCAAAACTCTCCCATTTTTCATTTCAGAACTAAAGCCTAGAAAAGTGAAGACGTGTCACCTGTTAAGACTCGCCACGAATCCCATCACAGACAGGGTCTTCTTGGTGGTGTCGTGATGGACGTCAACGCCGATCACCATCAAGTGTTTCTGTGCGACGGTAATAATGTTTGAATGTATAGAGATCTGAATCCTAACACAGTCAACTGTACATTTAATAAAAATAATAAGCAATTAAAAATTTTCATAGCATTTCAATAATGTTTATTGTAAGTTTCAGTAACTACATTAAACATGTGGACAGTTTGATCTTTGATGGAGTGACGCGTATAGCCATGCCCACCTCAAGAGAAAAATCTAAATTTGCTAGAGTACCGATATGTCAATTATTCTCATTCATCAAAGAAGCATCCGAGTCCGAACAGAAATGCCAAACGTCGGTTTCAATGGTGCCAGCAGTGAAAATCTTGGGCTGTGGACAATGTGAAACATGTATAGTTCTCTGATGAGTCCACCTTCACTGTCCTTCCCACAGTTACGGTGTGGAGAAGCCCCAAAGAAGCGAACCATCAAGACTGTTGCATGCCCAGAGTGAAGCATGAGGGTGGATCAGTGATGGTTTGGGCTGCGATATCATGCCATTCTTGATGGACGCGTCACTACCAAGGGCTACCGAACCATTCTGGAGGACCATGTGCACCCGATGGTTCAAACATTGTATCCTGAAGGCAGCGCAGTGTATCAGGATGATAATGCACCAATACACACAGCGAGACTGGTGACAGAGTGGTCTGATGAACATGAAAGTGAAGTTGAACATCTCCCATGGCCTGCACACTCACCAGATCTGATTATTATTGAGACACTTTGGGGTGTTTTGCAGGAGCGAGTCAGGAAACGTTTTCCTCCACCAGCATCACGTCGTGACCTGGACACTATTCTGCAAGAAGAATGGCTCAGAATCCCCCTGGCCGCCGTACAGGACTCGTATCTGTCATTCCCAAGACGAGGGCAAAAGGAGGCCCGACACCGTACTAATGAATTACTGTGGTCTAAGACCAGGCGTTTCAGTATCATTGTCCAACCCCCTGAATGTTCTGTATGTTGTCTGTAATTATGACTGTGACACTAACATGAGCATAACACAAAGCACCGCCTCTTTTTTCTTTTATCAGAAAACACACGTAGACATTAATCACCAGAGGAACGTTGACGGTCCAGAGCTCTCCTCCCAGTTTGCAGTTGATCTGCAGGAGGATCTTCTGCGCGATGCTGCGGAGCTTCTTCGGTTGAGAGATCGTACGCACGTTGATCACCTGAAAGCGGAGTGAACGCAATTGCCGTTGCGTTTTAACATCTCGATACAATACGAGACACTTCACACACACGTCTTTATCTACTTTCCGGTTTTCAATCACTAATGAAAAAGCAAACCTGTGAGGGACACGGAGTCTGGACGCAGCAGAACTTTTTAATGGCGCTGTACAGGTCGTCTCTGTTTCCGGTGATGATGCAAACCACCAGCTGCATGTCGGGCTGAAATCACAACAAGATCCACATCGGAGTTACTGAGTTTCTGTAAAGTACACACGGTGCTGAAGCGACACTGAGAATCTGATGATGAGAAACGCCATTAGTCATTAATTAGCGTAAGTAAAGAGTTTTTTTTTTTTTTACATTAAGCGGATCAACTTTAATGTAATCGCTGAGAAAGAAGGATTTACACGTAATAACTCTCGCTAAGACGAAGCAATCTGTACGAAACAGCGCACAACGCGCTCCTCTGTGTATGAAGCTTTGAAAACGCCGGAGTCAGACCCGTAAGGAAGGCGTCGGACAGCCGTCGCGTCGTTTACCGTCGCACCCCTTCACTCGGGTCACTCGTCTTCTCATCCGGATGGTGGTGTACGGTAATGAGCGGCGCATCTTCACAGTGCGAACCTATTGGCTCACCGATTCTTAGGAAGAAATATGTTGTTCCTGACGTACGTTCAAAGAGTGTCGTTCAGAGGATGGTACGGAAACTGGAAACGACGGGATCATTGATGCTTTCTCACAAAAGATGTCCCAAGACACGGGAGGTATTAAACTTATTAAACATGTCAGAGAGCTGCAAAAAAGGTCACCGTCGTCCAGGAGCTCACAGCAAATGATGATGTAGAAATGAGTCACTGATTCCAGGGACAAAGCACCGCGTCGAGATGTGTCTGGCAGAAAAACAGAGATCGCTTCCAGCACGTAATGTGATCTGTTACACATCCGTCGAGGTATGTAGTGTAACGTTTTTGGTTCAGATTGCTTCATCATGGCGAGAGTTAGTTCGGAATATTCGGGGCCTCTTTCGAGTGATTCACCCTGTATTATTATTATTATTATTATTATTATTTCAGGTTGAAGCCCGTGTATGTACTGTTCGTGTCTGCCTGCAACAAAAAAATTTTATCTGGTCTGTCAGCATTATGAAATAAATATTATTTAAATATTGTGAAATTGTACAAAATTATACCTTGTTCATGGCGAGATTTTGAATCTACAGTCATTCCATCTTATTACACTCGATGTGAAATACAGAAAAGTATATATTTTTAGGCTGTTTACACTAAGTTGTACTTCTTTCGCCGTCAGTCAAATACACTCCCTGTTCGGTAATCGGAGAGCGAATCACAGATGAGAAATGGAGACCAGATCAAGAGTGTCTGAAGCTTCGTCTTAAAACCACTCCGGTGTGTTAAAATCCACTTATTCCACTTCAGTGCTGTTATTTCAGTGAAAGTGAAGATATGAACTAATCCCAGTTAAAACATCCATTCGGTTTAAATCAGCTCGTTCGCTCGTAGGACAAAATTGCTTAGCGTGCTGAGGAAAATTTCTTTTTTTTTTTTTTTTTACATTTATTTATTTATCAATCTTAAAATTGATAAGGCGCGTACAACTGTTCACAAGTTCACAAGCTGAGGCATCACCGTATGCCAAAGGCCATCCACCAAATTATAATTTGACACATTGATTGAAGGATTGCTCCTTACTTTCCACCAGTTCTTGTGGAATAAGATGAATAAATGCCTTCATTTAGAGTGAAAATGCGCTGGTCAGAGCCGTATAAGGTAGAGATGTGGACGCCTTACGGGCAGAGGTGTGTAGTAACCAGTTACATTTACTTAAGTAACTTTTTGAAAAAAAAAAAAAAAGTACTTTCATGAGTAGTTTTACTGCACCATTTTTACTTTTACTTTAGTAGATAAGTGAAGAAGAAACGCTACTCTTACTGGGCTACACTCGACTCGTTACTGTTTATTCGACACTTTAGATGTTCTTTATTTTTGCCAGAGAAATGCAGCCGGTGCACCTACCATGTGACTACCATGTGACTGTGTTTCACCAATCAGACGTAGCAACAATAAATCACATGACACCGTTTGACCAATCAGCCGCAATAACAATGAACGCATGGAGTCACATGACCACACAGAAGGGGGAGGGGCTTGTCTTCAGCAGTGACAGGCAGTGAAGCAAACATGTAGCGGTTAGTTTAGCTGTAATATTTAATGTTGCAATGTTAACATATATAATTAGCAAATAAACTAGAGGCTAAAAATATATATAATTTTCTTACACTTGTGCTGCTGGACCCAGTTTATGGTGAATGAGACTCTTGTACATACTGTATGTTCTAATGTTATTTTCTGCTGAGTCATTCACAGGGCGACTGAATATACAGTAAATTTTACCCAGGAAATGCAGTGCCTTGCGAAAGTATTCGGCCCCCTTGAACTTTGTGACCTTTTGACACCTTTCTGGCTTCAAACATAAAGATATAAAACTGTAATTTTTTGTGAAGAATCAACAAAAAAGGTGGCAAAAGGTGGCGCTACAAAGTATTAACTTAAGAGGGCTGAATAATTTTGCACGCCCAATTTTTCCGTTTTTTATTTGTTAAAAAAGTTTGAAATATCCAATAAATTTCGTTCCACTTCATGATTGTGTCCCACTTGTTGTTGATTTTTCACAAAAAATTACAGTTTTATATCTTTATGTTTGAAGCCTGAAATGTGGCAAAAGGTCACAAAGTTCAAGGGGGCCGAATACTTTCGCAAGGCACTGTAGTTACACTGTTCACACACACACGCACACACACACACACGTTACTGTACCTACAGTAGGGATTTATTACAAAAGCTTTATGTTGTGAAAAAAGGCAGATTAGGACATTTGTGTTTCTTATTCCTTAATTTGCTATTTTGTAAAGATATTTAGTTTGATTTATTTATTTCATTTATTTTATTATTTGGAAATGTCACAATTTGTACATTATTTTATCATTTTTGTTTGGCTGTTTACATAATTAAAAATAAATACATAAATAAATAGATAAATCTGACATTATGATGAAACAGTTACTCAGTACTTGAGTCGTCTTTTCACTGAATACTTTTTTACTTACTTTTTACTTGATTAATATTTTGGATGACGACTTTTTGCTTCTACTTGAGTAATATTATTTTGAAGTACAGCTACTGTTTCTTGAGTACATTTTCTGGCTACTCTACTCACCTTTGCTTATGAGCTGAATGCTGAATTAAAAAAAAAAAAAAAAAAAAAAACCCACTTCCTGGAGGAAGATCGTCTCACCACCTGTGTAGCGGATCACATGAGCGGTGTGTACAGTGTGTGAAGAGGGGAATGTTCTGCACCTTGCAGCTCAGCTCGCCGTGGATGCTCTTTATGTAGGTCTCGGTGCGGTCGTCGCGGAGCTCGACGCGGGTCGGACGGTCCAGCTTGATCCCCATCGGCGCGGCCGATTTCATGAACGCCGCCTCCAGCTCCTCCTCCTGAAGGGCGGCCCTACGGGGGTAAAAAACTGTCCAGCGGTGCACAGGGATCTGACATGGGAAAGAAAGAAAAAAAAACCCCACAAAAACAAGATATATTAATCCTGTTTGTGCACCAAAAAAAAAAAAAAAAAAACAGGACAGTAACTGAAAAAATTCCTAAATGAGAGGAGCTAGACAGAGCCCCGAAGTACGTGAACATTCAATTTAATTAAAGTCAAATATACTTTATTTACCCACATGAGGCTATTAAATTTCATTAAGATGCATTTCTCAGCAAAATATATAAAAAATAAAAATAAAAATAAAAATCAAATATTTATAAAGGCCATTCAAGCCAAACCGGGACTTTAATTATCCTCAGAGTAAAACCTCCCCTTATTTCTCCATGTAATCCCCTGCTACACTAATGCACCTCTCCCAGTTCCCTAGAGCTTGGACACCATCAAGGGAGAAAGTTTTCTCAGCACACCAGAGCCGTGATCCTGCTTCACGTCCTGCTGAAACGCCGGCCTCCCAGGAACACATTTAATGACCCAAATATGTGGAAATGGCCTGGACTGAATGGTGGGTGTGTCTATAACTCTCATCCGAGTTCCTGTAACATGCAGGTGGTGCTGGTATGAAGTATGAGGTGGAACAAACCGGGCCTTTTTTTCCCCTGAGAGCTTTAAGAACATCTTGTAGAACCTGACAGTAGTTATTGCTCATGCTGACACCGCGGGGTGGAAACACGGGCCATAATTTTACCTGCGGTTGGCTATTCCAGGTGTGTGTGTGTGTGTGTGTGTGAGCAATCCTGGCAGATCACGGAGACAGCTTATTAAACCTAAAGTCACCATCATCACTCTCTCCTGGTTACATCTAAATCTGTGCAACACGTTTAGTCTCTTTAGATTTAGAAGACTGCAGTGCAGAGAGCGGGCGAGTGAAGAGCTGTAACCGAGGGCTTTTAGTCAGGGCTGGAAAAAGAGCATGAAAAAACCGACTAGAGCGAATGTGTGCCCGAGGATTTCCACTTCACCTCCCATCGACAGACGTGGAACTGAAATAAAAAGGCAGAAAGGAAGAGAAGTGCTTGTGTGAGAGAGTGTGAGGATCCGGGCGCGCTCACACAGCTGATGGACGAGTCTCTGACGACCTCTCTCGACCAATCCACAGTCGGGGACGTGACGAAAGTGGAGGACTGGAGACAAATGGTCTCCATGGGCAGAGTCCTTCCCTGAGTCTAGAAAGAGAGAGACAAAGTATAAAAGAGGGACAAAGAGAGACAAAAGAAAAGGACAGAAATGAGTGTGTGTGTGTGTCCACCAGTATATCAGAGCTGACTTTAAGCATGTTGTGTGTGTGTGTGTGTGTGTGTGTGTCCTCACCACCAGTATTTCGGAGCTGACTTTAAGCATGTTGTGTGTGTGTGTGTGTGTTTGTGTGTGTGTGTGTGTGTGTCCTCACCACCAGTATTTCGGAGCTGACTTTAAGCATGTTGTGTGTGTGTGTTTCCTCAGCACCAGTATTTCGGAGCTGACTTTAAGCATGTTGTGTGTGTGTGTGTGTGTGTTTCCTCAGCACCAGTATTTCGGAGCTGACTTTAAGCATGTTGTGTGTGTGTGTGTGTGTTTCCTCACCACCAGTATTTCGGAGCTGACTTTAAGCTTGTTGTTTGTGTGTGTGTGTGTGTGTGTGTGTGTGTGTGTGTGTGTGTGTGTGTGTGTGTGTGTATGTGTGTGTTTCCTCACCACCAGTATTTCGGAGCTGACTTTAAGCATGTTGTTTGTGTGTGTGTGTGTGTGTGTGTGTGTGTGTATGTGTGTGTTTCCTCACCACCAGTATTTCGGAGCTGACTTTAAGCATGTTGTGTGTGTGTGTGTGTGTGTGTGTGTGTGTTTCCTCACCACCAGTATTTCGGAGCTGACTTTAAGC
>JAAGKR010007740.1:0-32850 GCA_011419295.1 Clarias macrocephalus | reverse complement strand
GTATGAATCAAAATGATAAGATTGTCCCTGATGAGCAAGCCGAGGGCGACGGTGGCAAGGAAAAACTCCCTGGGATGGTAATAGGAAGAAACCTTGAGAGGAACCAGACTCAACAGGGAACCCATCCTCATCTGGGTGATACATATTAAAGTTGTAGCTAACTAGCTTGCAATATGCTACAGTAATGTTCAAAAGATAGTATCCCCTCTTTTAATTCGATGTGTTTTTGTGTAAAAACATTTTTAAAAAATCATCTGATCACAGCAGGTCACAGTATTAGGCAAATACAACCACGGACTAACAACGTATAACGTTTTTCACCGTGACATTTACTTATCACCAGGTGTTCAGACCTCCTATAAAAGTCCTAATTTTACTAAAGTACTAACGTTTGAACATGACTGTAGTGACTAGTTTTTCCTACAGCTAAGTAAGTTAAGTTTTCAGGAAATCAAAAGAAAGGTGTGTGTTAGCGATCGAAGTTACCAAACTATGAGTTCGCCTGCTAAGTGGTTAATGCAATATTTGCATGGCAGATCCAAACCTATAATTATATATGCAATATATCATACATTGTTAGAGCCCAAGCACTATGACATCTCATAGCTGTTATGTCATCAGTGAAAGTGCCGATCTCATGAAGTTCTGATTTTTGAAAGTGCTGATGTCATTGTGTGTGAAGGGGCCTCTTGTTTTTCGAAGGGTTTATTTTAAGGGCCCCAGCACTATAATATAAGCCGTGTACTATAACATAAGCCCTATGGCGTCATAGTGTGCGAGGGCTCTTTTGCTCTTCTAAGGAATATTTTTTTTCAGCATCCAGGATTTTTGGAGATCTTAACATGCTCAAAACGTCATGAAAATCAGCAAACAGTTTGAAATCTGGCTTTAATGGCTTGGGCCCGCTCATCATTGCTTGCACCTACTGTATATTTTATATTACTAAATAATGTGTTGCTTCGTGTGCCAATTCACATCGCACTCGTACATTTTTTTTTCGTTTCTTGTTAATTATATACATATGTGTTATTCATGCCCCAAAGCGTGTTTTACAGTACATACTGCCGGTCATCACATGGTACAAACATTTTAATGTCTATTACTACTAAGGAAAGGTTATCCAGAAGCTCCCTCAAATCTGTCTGGATTGAGTAGAAATAAATGCATGAAGACTGTCAGGCCTGCCAGCAGTTACAACATTCATAGCAGCTAAATTGAAGCTTTGCTGATGGAACAAATGTTTGGCAGAATCACTGTCTGCAGATTAACAGCATCCACCTTGAATATACAGTAGGTGGTGATGTATGTATTAGACAGGCAGGATGTATCTTTCTATTACATTTGGTGCATTATAGACCTAAAGGCTTTGACTGACAGAAACCATCTGGCCTCAGAGGCTTAAACAAGAATGATTTAAATAAATGCAAACAAACCTGTCTTCTGGGATTGGGGTGAATGTTACTATATATACTTTAAAGATTGACCTTGTACAGTATATTTTGAGTCGACAGAAAGCGACTGAAATTTATATCCCGAGTATTCATATTTTGATGACTGTACTACCTCCTTATAGATAAAGAATAAATAGTCTGGTTACTATAAACAAATGTTTATTTCTGTTATGAATTTATAACAAGAAATCAATTTCTAAATGGACTAGAAGTATAAGGTGTGTTTTTTGTCAATTGAGAATATTTGCCTGGCGAAAACAATTCACACACCCTAAATAACTGTTAGCTTTGATTACAGCACACAATGTGGTGTCCTGTTCATGTGGGACCCGCTTGTTCACTGTTCGAGTCATCAGAGAAGAGAAACTCCATACGTAGATGTGATGTGCTGGTGGTTCAGTACATTCAGGTGGTCATGTGACTTCATTTTATTTCCACATAACGTTGCTGAGTCTCAACCTGAGCGACTGAAGCGACCCCAGATCATAACACCGTCTCCAGAGGCTCGTACAGTGGACACTATGCATGATGGTGCATCACTTCATGCGCTTCCCTTCTTACCCCAACACTCTGGAATAGACTGAATCTGGACTCACCAGGTCACATGACCTTTAATCTTTATGCAAACTGAAGCCTTTTTTCTTATGAGTCTCGATAATGAGTGGTTTTCCTATGGACACACAGCTGTTTAGTCCCAATCCTTTGTGTTCTCATCACATTGTGTGTGTGTGTGTGTGTGTGTGTGTGTGTGTGTGTGTGTGTGTGTGTGTGTGTGTGTGTGTGTGTGTGTGTGTGTGTGCGTATCGAAATACTCTTACTTTCACTATTAAACATACAGTAGCTCTGGTTTTTACTGTTGGTTTTTAAACATGCAACTTCACCAAGTGTGTAAGTGATCTCCAATCATGATTTTTTTTTTCTTTTCTGGCCACTTTTATTCCCCACAAAGTTGACGCTTCAGCACTGTCCTTCCAGGTTTTGATAATGTGTTAAAGGGTTCTTAACCCAGGTCCAGTAATTTCCCTCCTTAGTTGTTTTCTTTGCTTAATGCAGCCCTATGATTTGATAATTCGATTTTTCTGAAAAGTTTACTTTCTAAATTGGCTAGACAGTTGTGTATGAAGGGGCCTCTTGTTTTTCTAAGGATTATTTTTAGGGCCCAAGCACTATATCATAAACCCTATGGCGTCATACTGTAGTGAGCGAGGGCTCTTTTGTTCTTCTAAGGAATTTGTTTTTCAGCATCCAGGCCTTTTTTAGAGGTCTTAACATGCCCAAAAAATCATGAAAATCAGCAAACAGCTTGGAATCTGGCTTTGATGGCTCAGGGTGCTTGGGCCCGCTCATCATTGCTTGCTATATTTTGTATAGTGTGTACAATTATTACACTAGGCAGGTGAGGAACCATACTGTATATGGTAACTTCACTGAGCTTCATTTGCAAAACAATGAACAAAAAAATTAATGAATAAATAAAACATCACTAACGTTTAAAAAAGAATGAAAAGTATTGAAAAAATGTCTTGCCATTAAAAAAAAATTGGATTTCAAACTATTTTAATGACTTTCCTATAAAGGTTTGAATTGATGTGCTACTGATTTTTGTTCAGTGAGATACTTTGAATACTCATGACTATATGAGAATCCTATTTCTCTCTCTCTCTCTCTCTCTCGCTCACTTTCACTCTGCCCGCTTGTGGACTTGCGGGAGTTCTGATTTTAAACTCTCTCAGGCTGCTCTGGGCCATGATAGTGCAGCTTTTTTTCCCAGTTCTCAAAAAGATCATTAATGTTCAGGAAAGAAATGAGGTTAGATGAACCCCTTGTGCAAATTGTCAGAAGTATTTAATAGAAAACTCTGAAGTTTCAAATAATGTCATGGCTTCTTTTGAAAGTCGGGTTTGTAAGTATAATTACTATATATTTAAAAGTGTTTGTTTGATTCACATTACGAACAAATTTGTTTCACGACCGTTATTTATGCTGTTTATGAATATCATTATATCCTGACTACGACGTCTCAGTGGGAGGCTGTTTTTTTTCTTCTTCTTCTTCTGTTTTTTTCCTCAACAGCTCTCACACACTTCTTTCAACGGTAGCATGGAAATGACTCGTGAGAATTAAAGCGAGATAAAGAAGAAACTTCCTGCTAACTTGGAGAGGGCATTCAGAAGCACAGCTCCTTTCTCCCAAAACGTCACTCGAGGTGTGGACTTGATCAGAAAGAGAAGAACCTTGTTAAAACATTTTATCTCGGTTCATTAGAATGTAATTGCACAGCACCTGTTTCAGCCCTAAAGCTGTAATTAGTGCATTAGTCTAGACCTGCCATCTGTTACAGTAAATGGAGTTAAAGGAAAAAGAAAAAAATACACATATAGACAAATTAGCTTCCAGTGGCTAGTTTCAGGCTGCTGTGAGAGATGGAGCTGTCGTGTTGATCCTGGAAAGCAAATAGAGCTGGAAGCCCACTGATCAGGCCAAAAAGGATTAATATGCAAACTTGATAAGAAAACGTGCAAGCTGATTTACAGAGGGTTTTTTTTTTTACGCATTGCTGTGTCACAGGTTGGCGTAACACACACGGAGGAACGCGCTATCTGCTATCTGCTATCTGCTATCTTCCATATGCATTATCTCACTGCGCTGTCTTTGCTCCAGGCCTCATGTACTGTATCTGCATCATGATCAGACTCGGAGCTCGCTAACTCCAGACGAAAGGCCGCGCCACAAACAACAGCATATTTTTCAAAGCCATTCACTCAGATCTTATTAACAGGGCCGTGTGATGACAGTGTAAAGCACACACTCGCAGCTACAATCATCTGATTCATATTTTTGGACATTAGTTATTTTTCCACATTATAGAAGATCTCGGATGCTGTCTAATAAAAATGGTAAGGTTGTAATTACCTTTATTATTAATGCATGTAATATTTGATGAAAATAGTTGCTTATTATATTATAGATAGCACCTTTTTCTTAAATAGTGATTTTTAATATTATACTTTTTTACATGCTCGTATTTAAGTATAAAATCCATTTTTTTCCCCTAATTTAGTCGCGTCCAATTCCTCCCCACCACTAGGGGGCTCCCACATTAAGGCTACTACTACCACTCAGCCGGGATGGCCGAAGACTATCACGTGTTTCCTCCGAACCACGTGACACCAGCCGACCGCATCTTTTCGACCCGCTCGCTCGCGCACCGCTGGGGGCGGAGTAACACACTCGGGGGACGGCGCTATCCGCTCCTTCCGCTCGCGCGAGCTCACAGACGCCCCAGACTGGCTGTAGAGCCGTGATTAATGTGGGAGCACTAAGTACCTCTCATCCCTCCCCTCTGAGAGAGCTCGGCCAATCAGCTCTCTTCTAGACCTCCGGCTGCGAGAGGTTACAGCACCACCCGGGATTCGAACTAGCGATCTCCAGATGATAGGGCGAGCGCTTTTACCACTGCACTAAAGTAGTTGTCATGACAACCCCGTCATAAACCTTATTTATGTCATAAAAAAAATACTAAATACAGCACCGTTAGTATTTATAAGCGTTCCTTAGCTCTACAATACACAAATATCATGTTTTAAAAAAACACACACACACACACACACACACACACACACACACACACACACACACACACACACACACAATTGCACATATCACATGCACTAAGAATGAAATTATCACTTGTATTAAATATTTTAATTTCCTAGTTTATCAGATATTGTAAGTCATAACCTCCCGGGTCTTTTAAGAGAGTTTCAGTGGGAGATCTTAATCTTTTACATCTAAAGGTATCCTGTCCAATAGCCCTTGTCAGGCAAAAATCTAATGAGGATATATTTTACATGTACTTTGATTGACATTTTAGATGGATATTCAACCATCAAACAAACGCACACTTTCTTTTAAATAATGGATTATTTAAAAGATAAATAGTCCTTTGATTAACCTAATCTGCATGTCTTTGGACCAAGCACAGGGAGAACATGCAAACTACAAGCACACAGAGGCGGGAATCAAACCTGGCCAGGAATCGAACCCAGGCTTAGGAGGTGCAAGGCGGCAATGCTAACCACTAAGCCATCCTCCTTTGATCCATTTATAAATACATTTCATTTGCCATTTTTGTATTAAAAATAACTTACAATGATTCATTTTCTGCTGAAATTCGATCAATATGAGAGTTTATAGTTAATAAGTCAATAGCTAGTAGGGAGGAACAATCTATACTCCATCTTAAACATTCGGTCCGTTGGGTGATGTTCAATTATAAGCAGCGAGAAAGTGATTGGCACCAGAGACCCAGACGGTGACTGCTAATAAATGCATATACAGCTGTCTAACAGCCTAACAGACATGTTTTGTGAGTCCTTTTGATTTCCTGTCAGGAGAGAAATGAAGAATATGGAGAAAAGTGTGGGGCAGGTCATGCTGGCGCTTACAAAAGATGAAATTCATGTTAAGTAAAAAGGGAAAAAAAAAGGGAGAAGAAACGAAAGAAAAATGTACACTACATTAATTCACACTAAGTTTAATGTTCCACCACATCTTTCATCAGAAACTTTTGACATATGAAGGCTGTTCAAGTCAAACTGGGACTTTTGATTGTGCAGTATAACAGAACACAATTCTGAGAGTAGAAACTCCCTTTATTCTTCTATATAATCCCCTGATACACTAATGCACTTATCCCAGTGTGTCCTTAGTGCTTGGACACCATCAAGATGATTGACATTGTCGCAAAGCAGCTTACACAATCAAAATAATTTTTGTATGAATCCCTTAATTGCCCAACATGTAGAGAAAGTTTGGAGCGAGATCAGGACTGTACAGGTGATGTGGATCATCGATGATCACTGAATGTTCACAGAAACAACTGTGACCTCGGCTGTGATCGTCATTCATGGGCGAACGGCTTTCTTTAAAATATTTGCATCATTGAAAAGTTTTCACCATACACTGCGCTTGTAGTATCTGTTTTATGCCTCCATTCACCAGGAAGTCCTGGTTTGAATCGAACCCCTCGTATGCATTTAGATTTACGGCTACACATTTTTTGAACAAAATAAATCTTCAGGGAAATATTTAGAAACTTTCTGACTATCTAAGAAAACAACTCCTACTTAGGAACAAGTTCATCCAAGTTCAGTAGGTTAAAAATGGGGAGAGAAACATCCCCAAAATTGACTATACAGTGTTTTGACACAGTAACCCGCCTGAGCCGTTGAGAATAAAGGATGAACATGGAAGCGTCTGTGTTTTTCTTTCTTCCCATTTCTGACTTCCCACTTTCAAGACTGTGTGTACTTATTTTGAACATTCAATTTCAAATTTTCATCGCACTTCATCAATAATGTGTTGGAAAGAGGGCATTCACGCAGTCTAAACCTGAGATATGCAGCTGCACTACTGTCCGAGCTGCTGCTGTGGAAAATGAATCAACAACTTCTGAACCAATGGGATTTGACAATTCAAGTCCACTGATGTGTGAACAAAAATGGTTTACTAAATATTATTTTCATGTACTGTATATTTGCATTAATATTAAGGTTAATACATTTTTTTAAGTATCAGCTGATAGGAAAACAATGATGGATTTACAGTACAAATAAATAACTAATAAGCAAACAAACAAACAAATAAATAAACAAATAAACAAGTTATAATGTGCAGTTTCTTCATAATATTGAAATGATTAGGGTGTGTGTGTGTGTGTGTGTGTGTGTGTGTGTGTGTGTGTGTGTGTGGGGGGGCATCCCAGATGCCACTGTCACACTAACAAGACAGTAAAGGATGGCTTAACCAAAGATTGAACACCAGCAACAAGGCAAAACAAAAGACGGATGGCTCGTTTATTTTTCATGCTGCTCCCTCAATGTTAATTACGTAATGTTTATTATCAAAGTCACACACCTCAGGCATGACCATTTTTATACTCTAGTTAAAAAAATAAAATCTAACACTCCATAGTAGGTATTGTGCTCTGAGATAAATTGCCATCTCTTGCGGTTCCTTTCCTTTAGCAATTCTTAGCTCTAGCCGTGAAATCAATCATGACACAGGAGGCCAACCTGCAAGCTCAAGGTTTATTGCTCAGCAAGAACAGCTTACTAAAGTCATGAGATTCAGATTTATTTCTTAAAAGCATGGATAAAGTTCACACCGTGGTTGTTGAGGGATCGCAGTTTTAAATGCCAGAACCATCGGCAAAGACCTTGTTTTCTGGGTACGAGCTGCAGCATCCTCAGGAATATGATTCTATCTTCATAGAGACGTTTTTTTAATTATTTTTTTCAAAAATCTAATTTTATGCATAAGTGTTTTAAAAATATTTTAATCCATCTCAGACAACAGTTACAGAGGCGTTTAAAAGAAGTAACAATATTGGTGTTTATTGAATCCAATTTGTCTAACAAGATTGAAAAAAAAAACAGTAATATGAAATGTAATAAAAATAATTGCAAATAAAAATAACCTTAATTGTGATAACAACTATGCAACTAGTTACAATATTCTTCAACTTTTGTCACTGATTTATTTATTTATCTATCAATTTATTTATTTTTCAGTTTTGCTGCTCAGTTTTTTTGTTTGCATCTCTTATGTGGGCGGGACTTACAGTGTCGCGGTCTCATTGGCTAACTGCGTTTTGATGGGTGTTATAGGACAGCATCCTTGTGTGTCATAATGCTATGAGGTAATTTTAATAATTTAATGTAAAATGCATCCATCCATCTTGGAACCTCTGTATTCCACCTAGAGCCCGTGGAGGCCAATGATGACCTGGTCAACATTCACACACTATGGGCTGTTTGCAAATGCCATTTAGCCTAAAATGTGAGGATTGTATGGGGTTGAATGTGTTCAACAAATCAGGACTTAGTAAAAGTCTTAGTAGAGTAACAAAAAATATATAATTATATTATATATATATATATATATATATATATATATATATATATATATATATATATATATATATATATATATATATTTATTTATTTATTTTTACACGTAAAAATGTCTTAATAAGAGAGAAAACAAGATTGTAATGATATTGAGTCACAGCACTCTTGTGTGGTGAGTTGCTCCAATGATTACGTTCTGTTGTGCTGAAGATTTTATTCAGTCTTTTTTTTTTTTTTCAAATTATTTATCTGAATTCTAAAATTACTGGCCACCCCACTTACACCCCCAGCTGACAAGTTCAAGTCATTTTCATCTCTTTGATCCTATTTTAATCATCATTCTATCATTATGTAGTCGTGTCCAGTGGGGTGCCAGTGGAATTTAATTTAAAAAAATTACTGGCCACCCCAATGTAGTAATTAAATAAATGAGTAATTTATTCTCTTTGTACCACAGACCCTTTTTTTTTGTTGACATTTTGACATACATTTAGGGTAACACTATTGAAGTTCAGGCTACTGGGCATTATGGAATACTGTGCACCTTGTTCTATTGGTCAGTAGACCTCACTCTTACCCCACACTCTTACCCCACACTCCTCACTCCCCTTGTAAGGATATAGTTTTGTCTCCCTTGATGTGGTACTGCCATGCTTGGTTTTTTTTTTTGGACAAGTTCAAAAATATGCTGATGTGGTCGAAGCAACCCACAGGAAGAACTTTGTAAACATTGTGTAAAGATGGTATTGACAAGTTAACAGCATAACTAACAATTCACACTGACTTCTTTACTGTACTACAAGCCTGGTACAGGCAGTCAAGATTGGGTGGCATTCGGACTGAGTTGTCATTGGAATGTCATTGCATTGTTCTCACAACGACCTCTTCAGGCTTGTGCTATGACCGAGGTAGGTCCATAACATGTTGCAGGTTCTTCTAGTGCTTACCACATTTGCGGATACTTTATTATAATCCATAGTATGGATCCAAATGATCATACCATCACCTCATGATCAAAAGCACTGCATATGTTTCAGTGTTCATACCAACCTGCCAGGCACAATGACAGCGTCACGTGCCTGTTTCACATCAACCTGCTTCATGCGCACCATAAAAATAGGAGCAGTGGTGGTGCTAGGAGCCTCACCACCACCAAGTTGCCACTGTTAAGCCCTTGAGCAAGGCCCTTAACCTCATCTGCTCCAGGGGCTGCGCTCTGACCCCAGCTTTCTAACTGGGATATGCAAAAAAAAAATTATCATTTCTTTCTGCTGTACATGGGACAAATAATTGGATCTTAAACATAATTGTCAGGATCAGATCGCAACAAGTGGGTAGAACAGAAATGACCAACCATAACTGCTAAGGTCTCTGTGCATAGATTTAACATAAAACATGTAGGTAATTTTTATAGACGTCATTATTTTACAACATTGAATCATAGGCTGTTAGCTTACCAAATTCAGAACATGGAAATAATCGGAACATCGGAATATCTGAAAGTAGTTAGGATGATAAAATGCTCCTGCTTGTTTGTTGACAGTTTAAAAAGAGAAGCAAGACTAAGATATAGTGAAAGGGTAATGCTATTGACATAGTAGCCTTCTTCACTAAGAAGGCAGCAGGAGAGAGAAGAGGTGAGGAGGAGAGAAAGGACAGAAGAAAATGATAATGCCCAGGAGGAGGTCTTGGAAGAGGGCGAGCAAGGGAGAGTGTAGACAGAGACTGAGGAGTCACCTGTGTCCACTGTCCCTGGTGGTCCATCAGGTCTGTGGTAATTAGTTGAACTGTTTTGGAAGAAAATTCACTTTTATGTAGTTGTATTTTTGTGTTTAGGAACTGTGCGTAAGGGAGGGAATTGCAGAGCAATTATATATATTGTATTTGTTTTCATGCGTTACTAAGTCATGGCCACAACATACTGTAGTATCTCATACCCACACCTTAGTAAGTTGGCCATAACAAAGTATCTCATTTCCACACTTGAGTAAGTTGTGGACACAGCAGTATCTCGTCTCTATGCCTTATTAGGTAGCAGACACAAAACAGTAACTTGTTCCCATGCTTTATTAAGTAATGGCCACAACATAGTATATCATTCATATGTACATTGTTCCCATAGTATCTTATCCCCATTCCTTAGAAAGTTGTGGCCACAACACATTATCTCATTCCACCACATTTGTATCTCATTCCCATGTCTTAGCATCTCATTCTCACACTCATTATCTCATTCCTTGTGCCTAAGTCGTAGCCACCAAACATGCTTTAGTATCTCCTTCTCACATCTTAGTATATCATTCCCATGCCTTAACATCGTTTTCCTTATGCCTTAGTAAGTCATGGCTATGGAACAGTGTCTTGTTCGCATGCTTTATTAAGCAACACAGTATCTCAATCCCATGCCTTAGTATCTCATTCCATATGCGTGAGTACTGTATGTCCTGGCTACAAAACAATAATTTCCCATGCCTTAGTATCTCATTCAACCACCTTAGTACTGTATCTCATTCCTATGCCTTAGCATCTCATTCAGACTCTTTAATATCTCATTCCTTGTGCCTTAGTACTGCCTTAGTCATGACCACAACACCGTATCTTATTCCCATACCTTAGTATCTCATTCCCACCACTTAGAATGTCATTCCTTATGACTTAGTAAGTCATGGACCCAAATCAGTATCTTGTTCCCACAGTTTAGTAAATCTTGGCCATAACAAAGTATCTCATTTCCATACTTTAGTAAGTCATGGCCACAACAGGGTATCTTGTTTGTATGAGTTCCTATAGTATCTCGTCCCCAAGTTGTGTTCACAACACGGTAATTCCTTCCCACACATTAGTATCTTGTTTCCATGCCTTAGCAACTTATTCCTTATTCCCTAGTAAGTCATGGCTATGAAACAGTAGCTTGTTCACATGCTTTAGTAAGTCATGGCCACACCTTACTATCTTGTTTTCATGGTTTAGTATCTCATTCTCACCCAGTAGTATCTACAGTGGAACCTCGGATTGCGAGTGATCCGCAAGACGAGCAAAGATTTTAAATAAATTTTTAATTGGAAACCGAGCGAAAGTATTGGTTTATGAGAGCCGAGTATCATGTATCATGTATGCGCCTCTTATTTTGACACCGAGCGGCAAGTGATCACAACTGGTTTAATCAACGTCTCCCTCTCTGTTTCATAGTGTCTCATATGTGTGTGTGCATATGTGTGTGTGCAACACACACACACACTCTCTCGCCTGTGCGCGCGTAATTTGACACCATCACACACACTCTCTCGGCTTCCCACACGCACACGCAGACACTCTCTGCTTCACACAGAAAACTCAGCTCTGTCGCGGTTCTTTCCAAAGGTAAGGTGCTGGTTCATTTCTTTTTTCTTTTTTTTATTTTACAGCAGTGATTTTGTTAGTATGCGCTCACGTGAGTGTCATTAGACAGATTTCTTTTTTTCCCCGTTAAAACAGTGTTTCCGTTGTGTGTGTGTGTGTGTGTGTGTGTGTTGTGAAACTTAAAAAGTGAGGTGGGGGGAGGGTCTAATTCCATAGACACACATACACGGCGCCTGCGCGCACAAACGGAAACATTTTTCAGTCTGGATTTATTTTTATTTTTTTAAAGGTAAAGTGCAGGTTAATTTGTTTTAGTTTTACTTCATATATTGTAGAAATTATTTTTATGTATTTATTTTTTTAGATGTGGAACGAATAATTTGAGTTTTCATTATTTCTTATGGGAAAATTAGATTTGGTTTATGAGTGTTTTGGAATACAAGCCCACTTCTGGAACGAATTATGCTCGTAATCCAAGGTTCCACTGTAATTACTTATGACTTAGTAAGTCATGATTACAACACAGTATCCCATTAGAGACCCCTTAGTGTCTCATTCTTTTTGCTTTAGTAAGTCATGGTCACAAAACTGTATCTTGTTCCCATGCTTTAGTAAGTTGTGGCCACAACATAGTATCTCATGCCCATGCCTTAGTAAGTCATGGTCACAATACAGTATCCTGTTTCCACGCCTTAGTAGATAATAATATTTCCCCCCCAAAATATCACATAAGCAGAAAAAAAAAACTTTCGCATTTCAACATGGAATGCAGAAGGTCTAAAGCAGCCATGCAGGAGTTTGTTCAAAGTTACATTATTAGGTAACATTAATGTTTATCTTCTGATTTATTGGTGATGATGCAGTCAAATTTGCATTGGATAATTAATTATTCTTTGATCTTCCTTGATCTTGTCTAAATGTTATAATCTAATATTCACACAAGATCAGCCAAGGAATAGACATTCCTCTTTGCTATGCCATATCGCCTTTTCATTGTGCCACCCCAAGATTTTCCCTGGCCCTATCTGGCCCACCCACTAATTATTTTCTTCAGACTGCTGTTCCGCTGTGCTCAGGCTTGAAAAGTTGACCAGAATTGAGGTTTTGGTGGAATCTATACTGACGTAGCTATGCTTCAGTCACCAGGACATTATTTAGGCGGAGCTTCATTCATTCACATCACTACTGGAGAAAAAGAATGAAGAAACTAATTAAGGTTGTCAGTTTACATCCAGAGCTGTACACTCGGGCACAATCCATAAGGGCAGCTTGTCACGTGAACGCATTGATTTGACACCTGTCACATGGCAGTAACATATATTAGAGCTTTTCTTTTTTGATAGATGACAAACAGTGAAAGACTGAGCTAGTGCGCAGACCCTGGCTATCATGAAACTGGAGAAAAATTAAATAATAGTTGACATGGACATTTTGCCACCTTTATGTGCCAATCTTATTTTTGTCCTACAGAGAACTAAGAAATAAATAAGACATCACGTTGTCACACTAGGTGTTGCCGCTGCTTCACAGCTCCAGCATCTCTGCTTTCATCCAAAGCCCTTCTGTGCAGAGTCACACATTACTGTGGTTGTTTGGGCTTCCACAAGGTTCTCCGGTTTCCTCCCGTCCTAAAACCTACAAAAAGGCAGAATGGCTATGATAAATCAAATGAGTATTTGCATTTTGTCCTGCGATGACGATGCACCCCATTTGGTGTGAATTCTCATCTTGTACCTAAAGTTATTAGGACATAACATAATACATAATTCATTAATAATGAATGAATGAATGAATGAAACAGTGAAGTGGTGCAGTGGTAGTGTTGCTGCCTCATAGCTCCAGAGTGTCTAGTTTCATCCTGAACCTGTGAACAGGTTACTAACTGTGCAGAGTTTTACATGTGTGAAACGAGTGTGTGTACCTACAGTATATGTGTAAGTCTCTGAACCATGATGCTTCCCTGCTTCCTTGTCCAATGTTTACTTACTGAAGTATGAATGATAATTTTGAAAAAAAAAAGTGATTTAGAAGTCTACGATAGATAGATCATTCTACTTGGAATACCCCAGTGTTCTGCATGTAGCCCTTCAGCATCTAAAATCAGGTTTCCCCCGGTGAGCAAATTGAAGAATTTGCTCTTAAAGGAAATATGTAATGTAGGTTGAGTAGGTTGAGGATCCCTAGTGGCCGCAGGCAAGACTTCAGGACATCTACAGGATTGCATACCTATTGGGGACGTCTTCAGGGCCCCTAAAATTTTGCATTAATTTCCCCAAACCTTCATACTAAGATCATCCTGAAAATAAAAATGACCGCTTAAGGAGTCTCCAGCTTTCCATGTGTTCCACAGATGGACAAGGAAACACACTAGTAAAGGAAACTAATAAAGTAGCCATTGATATTCCCATAGAGCCAATTCTTGAGATTGCCTTTAACCGGGACTTTTAAAGATGACACCGCTGACATTAGACTGAAAGAGATTTAATTATCAAATATACACTTGGCTGTGGAATTAGCACCCGTATTTATTACCTTTATTAATTATAGCTGTAGTGCTTCCATAGCAAAAAGAAGAGACATACATTATGCTCCTGTAAAAAATCTGACACCTCTAGCAAGACTCTCTTCCTTACCCAGCTTAAAATTAATAAATCAGTGATCCAAGGCTCAGGTTTTTACTGAACACCAGATTGTTTATCATCTACTATGAGTAACGCTCATTCGTTAATTATACATGTCTTGCAAAACAACATGTTAGCTCTGTACTCACCCGAGCTCTGAGTACAGTATGTCTGTATTGCATCTGCTTAGTTAAGTAACAACTCATCTAGCTGATTAAGATTTTCACAAACAGCTGGATATTTATTTTGGATTGGAGTTTGAATTAAATTCTCCAGGGTGCTTAACAGATTAAATTATAACAATATACACAACTAGTGTTTAACGTTATTATCTTTGGCAGGAAATATAGCGTGCTCGGGAAGAAAGGACGTGCTTCAGTGAGTGGCTTGCTGAGCTTGTGATTTTTACACTTTTTTTTTTTCTTGGATAAAGATTGTTTTTTTATTATTATTATTATTATTATTTCCTGAAATTGAGATTCTTGTACCATTATCTTCGGTCCCTTTCATGCATACAGGAGACCAATGAGAAATCTCGCTGAGAGCGATTTCGGTGAGAAAATGATTTCTCTGTGTCTTAGAAAAGGTGTTAAATTGATTTACGAAGAGCTATGAGGAGAACAAGGAGTTCTCAGCGAGTGCACGGTGAGCATACCGCGAGAACGAGTGAATATCTGCCAATCTGGTGGTTCTGCAGACAGCGAGATGGAAATCTGTTTGCTTGATTTTATTTGGTCAGAATGAGGTGGGATTTGTTTAAATTTGTGGTTTGGTGACAGGATCTTTTCACCCTGGTATTATTCAGTGATCAGTCTTTATAGGCTGTAGGTCAGGAATTTAGTTTTACCTACCACTTGGACTATCAGCTTCAGCGTAGGCATGTATGTCATATCTCCAAAAATTCAATTCAATTTTATTAGTATAGTGCTTTTAAAAATAGACTTATTTCAGGTTTCTTAGTGGTTCCATCCATTGCTTGCTGCTTCTGATTGGTTGGCTCATGTTCCATTATGTCAACTAACCCCGTCATTCCACTCGTCTGATTGGCTGCTGCACATCTCAGTACCTCAACCAATTCCGTCATTCCTCTCTTCTGATTGGCTGCTGCACATCTTAGTACTTCAACCAATCTTCATCTACCAGATGGCTTTTAAGAAGCTGTTTCAGGAATTAGAGGCAGTCTTGAGACTCACTTTGTTCTGGCCACACTTATGCCACGTGGTACAGGATACATGTCAATATATAGGTAACCTGCTGTCTAGAGATACACTAGTGAAGAGGGGGTGCGTGCCAACCTATGTATCCCTTTAGATTCAGATAGTGTAGACAGTTAGGGTTTCCTACCCATGCTGGGACTCTAACTTGCCAATGTCTTACAAATTTAAGTGTGCGACCCATATACCCCTGGACCACCAAGGGCCGTAACATCTTGTTGAGTCTGGTTTCTCTCAAGGTCTCTCCCTGAGATGACGATAGGAAGAGACCTTGAGAGAAACCAGACTCAACAAGGAACCTTATTTGGGTGATATCAGAAAGTTGTTGTTAGTCGTTCAGCTGCTCCCATTGAGAGGTCACTACAGCGGACCACCTGATGTGCACAAAAACTTGGCACAGGATTTTACGCCGGATGACCTTCCTGATGCAACCCTCCCATTTTATTTTATGCAGGCTTGGGACCGGCACTGCATCTAGTTTCTGGGGTTAGAACACTGGCTGGGAATCAAACCCTGGCCTTCCCCTATGGTAGACCTGAAACCTACCACTGAGCCACCAATGTCTTCTTGGGTGATATTAGAAAGTATGATTATAAATCGGTCCCTGTTATATATGTGTCCTATCAGGTAGAAAGTTTAATATAACAGGAAAAGTGTTTAAGTTTAAAGAGTCCACTTTTGCTTTTGGAGGCTTGGGTAATAATACACTGTATATATATGTATGTATATATGTATATATATCTTGTATGTATATATGTATATATGTATATATGTATATATATCTTGTATGTATATATGTATATATGTATATATATCTTGAATATCAACCTTTTGAAAGCGGACGGGTGATTGAGAAATCTTCCACAACTGAAAACATCCTTTTTATTGTCGTAATGCATATGCATAGTAACTTACTGTATATCCTACTGTTACTTTCAAATGTGTGTAGATTCACTGGAAATATATAGAATGCTATTGTCTGTTTTGGGAAAGCAGTTAAGCACTTCGACTTTAAGTGCAGTGTATTATTTATCTCATGTCTGCTAGTTCAGCACAAAAGTAAGTGAAGAGGAAATTAACTTGTAATCCATGAGGTTTCATAGATGTTCCTTCATTATCACTATGATTTTTTTTCACACATCCACTGTGAAAACCAAGGTCATAGCACAGGATTTTTTTTTTTTTAATTTTCAAGATATTCTTTTTTTTTTAACAAATATACCCAAATTTCTTTCTAATGTTATATAACCCCGTGTACCTGAATTCTTAAATCTGATTGGTCAGAACCACTACAGTATTTTTCTATAGGAGCTCAGGCTCTAATGCAAACAGTAGTTTTTTTATCACTGCACATATTGATATTGTATCTATAGTAACAGCTCATCCACATGGGCTTCACTTTTCACTGAATAATGTATTTTTCATTCTTGGTTCAATTTAAAAAATGTGTTATATTACAATTATGCGTTTTCTTTTTTTTTTTTTACATGTTCAGAGATAGATATAGAAATAATACAATTTCTAAATAAAGTGAGTAATAGTAATGATGATTTTTTTACTTAATTAAAAAAAATACATCTTAATTTACATGGCATTGCATTGCACCTTTTAACACATTTAAAATGTACTGCAAAGTGAAAAAAAAACAGAAATATACAAAGAAAAGGTTAATAAAAAATAAAAGAATAAAAAATGTGAACGAAAAGTGGTTGTAAAATGTAATAAATAATACCAGTGAGAACATAAATGCAATAATTTCAATCTGAGTTTATTCATCAATCCAGTGTTTATGTCACTTTGTATGTGTCAATTTATTAGAATGCCTGGAGAACTTTTCCTAAAGTGCTTTGCACAGTACTCAGTCATTCATCGTCCATACCGCTTTATCCCATATTCAGGGTCGTGGGGGGGGGGGGATGCCTGGAGCCAGTCCCAGGAGACTTAGAGCACAAGATGGGTGCCAATCCATTGCAGGTACACGCACACATACACACTACGGGCAATTTGGGAACGCCGATTAGCCTAATCTGCATGTCTTTGGACTGTGGGAGGAAACTGGGGTACCCGGATGAAACCCACCAAGCACGGGGAGAAAATGCAAATTCCATGCACACAGAGACGGGAATTGAACCTGACCAGGAATCGAACCCAGCCCCTGGAGGTGCAAGGCGACAGTGCTAACCACTACATCACCGCGCCAACTTTTTTCACAGTACTGTACATAAAAAATACCTACTGTAAATAAAAATCATTTGAATTGAATTTCGATCATTTATAGGATTTTAAAGATGAACCTGTTCTTTATAAGTGTGCCATTAGGCGGTATAGGATCTCCTATATGTGTAAACACACTGTCTTACTGGTTTTCCCTAGTGTTTGTGAATTTATTGGTAGCGGTAATCCTCTCTGTGTGCTTTCAGTTCCTCGGCTCTCATCATTTAATCAGACAAAACGCTGAGCATTAACGCAGGTGTCCTAGCTTAACACCACTCTGTGTGAATTACCGGCAGGAAATAGGTCAATGTCACCTGAGCTACTAAAGCAAACCGGGGCTGAAGTGCTAAAGTCAGCTATGAATTAATGACTCCATCAGGACAGATTCAGACTGAACACTCGCACAGCTGCTTATTTTAATTCTGTTCGGGTCTTAAACACACAGGCGGAAACGGATTAGCATGGATTGGCATGAAGCATATTAAAAATATTAAAAATAATATAATTTTTTTTTTTTAAGTGTACAAGACGTTGGTGTATATCTTTCTTAAATGGAGAACTAACACATACAGTACAGAAGCTCATTGTGCATCTTGTTTGCGGAGACCAAATGGTGTGTGGGTGAAGCACATTTTTTTTATTTGTAGGTGTGAGGTTCCTCTAAAGAAGCAACGAGCGTCAAGGAGGAAAAAGGAAACTAAAGACGCACAGTTTCCACGCCACATGGAAAGATGACTCCCAAATACAACAACAAAAAGTAATTTCATAAGACGGGAAGCATGTGATATGATGAGATGATTCACCCTCTATATGTCTGCCATATGAAACTGCAGTCTGTGTGTCATTTTATTTACTAATCTGTTGACAGGCTTGAAGTAAATATTACCTTTACCACCACTATTACACACACTATGAATTATAATCAGGAAAATTCCTAGGGGAAATTATGCAGATTATTCATGGAGAAGAAGAATCCTCGGAAATAACTTCGCTTATTAGAAGGAAAATATTCAAGACTCAATTCATGTTGTTATTTGGAAAATATAAAAAATTGTTCGTAAATTATATGTTGATTCTGTCGTGTCATTTTATCACGTTTGTAGTTTACTTCAGTATACAGAGAGGCCCCAGAAACACTCCAACAGTTGTTTTCTATGCCATATTTTAAAAGTCAAATTGAATTATGGCAGCGATGCGTAGTGTTATGTTTCCTCTAAGTCAAAAGACAGGCATATATTTTTCATGTTGAAGTGTCTATACATTTTTAGGCCTCTCTGTACACTGAAGTAAACTACACATATGATAAAATGACAAGACAGAATCAATGTATAATTTCCAAACAATTTTTCATATTATTTATGGATTTCCATTATACAGTATACTATATATACAGGGGTTGGACAATGAAACTGAAACGCCTGGTTTTAGACCACAATAATTCATTAGTATGGTGTCGGGCCTCCTTTTACAGCCAATACAGCATCAATTCATCTTGGGAATGATAGACACAAGTCCTGCACAGCGGGCAGAGGGATTGTGAGCCAGGTTACTACGTGATGCTGGTGGAGGAAAACGTTTCCTGACTCGCTTCTCCAAAACACCCCAAAGTGGCTCAATAGTATTTAGATCTGGTGACTGTGCCGGCCATCGGAGATGTTCAACTTCACATAACAGTCTGTCACCAGTCTTGCTGTGTGTATTGGTGCATCATCATCCTGATACGCGGCACCGCCTTCAGGATACAATGTTTGAACCATTGGGTGCACATGGTCCTCCAGAATGGTTCGGTAGTCCTTGGTAGTGATGCCCATCTAGTACAAGTATTGGGCCGAGGGAATGCCATGATATTGCAGCCCAAATCCACCACTGATCCACCCCCATGCTTCACTCTGGGCATGTAACAGTCTGGGTGGTGCAGTCGCTTCTTTGTGGCTTCTCCACACCGTAACTGTGGGAATGTGGGATGTGGGAAAGACTCTGAAGGTGGACTCATCAAAGAACAACACTGATTAGCTGATTAAAGTGTGTCACCATGAGTCTCCAAAACTGATATATATATATATATATATATATATATATATATATATATATATATATATATATATATATTTTTTTTTTTTTTTTACAACATTAAAATTTTCGGAGATAATGATTTTTGGGTTTTTATTAGCCATAAGCCATAATCATCCAAAAAAATAATTAAATAAAAATAATTTAAAACACTTGAAATATACCAGACTGTGTGTAAAGAATCGATATAATACAGGAGTTTGAATTGAATTACTGAAATAAATAAACTTTTTAATGATAATTTTTAATTTACTGAGATGTATCTGTGTGTATATAATGTATATAAACACACACATGGAGGGGTCCAAAATTTATACAAAATTATGAATTAAGTGTGAACCTTAATTTAAAAAAATTAACCTTAATTTATTAATTTATTTACATTTTTTTTATTTTAGAACAATAAAATAGTTTATATAACAACAAAATATTTAATAATTATATATAAAATATATATATTTTAGAAAAATAATAGATATTTTTTCCAAGCTATGAAATAACACAAATGGCATTAGATAATTAAGCACCACCACCAACAACAATGTTTTTATTTCACAACATGAAGGTCAGCTGCTCTGGAATTTGTTTTACAGTGTAGAAAAAAAATTAAAATCAGGAAATACCATGGAATTAGAAGCTTTTAACTGTTATACTGTGTATGTATTCAGCATCAGTAGTATACACATCACCTGCTTGATCATCTATCATCATCTACACCTGTTTCTAACTGGTTCATGTTAGATCTTTTATACTTAAATGATTCATAAAAAAAAAAAAGAACGTAAAAAAAATAGATCTTCAGGAAGCCTGGACAACTATTCCTCAAGACTATATTAAGTATACAAGAAAGTCCGGCTCTTGGAAGCAAAAGCAAAACAAAACAAAACAAAAAATAATGTAAAAAATGAGGGGGTTAAGACTTTTGCACACTCTGTATAGTGCTGCATTTTACGGAAGGTGAAATTCAGCATATTATATCAAAATGTTTTAAAAAAGAAATGGCTGACATAACAGTTTCAAACAGGACTAAAGATATGTACTCCAGTAATGATCTTACCTCATATTGTAAACCTACTCCAAAGGGACTTTATTTGGTTTCCTCTTCTCCTAGTTGTTTGTTTATGATCATCAGGTTTCGACATGAGATTGCCTGACGTGAACATAAATGTTACAGATTAAACTTTGATGATTGAAAGTACTAAAACGACGGTGTGCGTCCATTCAGTTGCCTCTGGCTCACAAGTGTTTTTCCTGTGATGTGAATGATTTCCACGTTAAAAGCAGGCAAATTACTTAGATATATAAAAACACACGTTGATACGGTGTAATAATCAGAATCCTTATAGGACACACTTTAAAATTTCGAACTTATCAAAGGTAGAGAGGATATTAACCAGGACAAATGGCCATGGCGATAAAGGATAATAAAAAATGTGAGGAAAAAAAAAAAAGATCGTTAGTCAGCCGTGTAATTGAGTAACCACATGCTCTCGCTTCAGTTGCTGAAGAGGAGCTTTAAAAAATCCACATAAAACAAATGAGGCGTTCGCAGCGATGAAACAATTCTCATTAGTCCTGTTAATCTGATGGGCATTAGGCGCAGCGGGTATTTTTAAACACACCGTAATTTCTTGATTGATAGAAAAGTGCTCGTTTGTTTTTGATCAACGTTCATCCATGGCTCAACCCAGGGAGAGAGAACATACAGTACGGACCTGACGATATTCTCCAGCCACTGAAGGTGAACTATTAGTCTAGAGCCGTAGTGTTTAAGTGTGTTCAGGTGTGTTCAGGTGTGCAGCGGAGAATATCAATCTTGTTTCAACCTGCACTTAGTCTCCCATCAGAGGAAAGAAATGGCTTTCGTTATTTTATAAATTTCTTTTAATAAGTGTAGACCCAGGAGAGATGCTTCAAACAAATACAACATGCTTTTCTCTATTATTAGAGGGATAATAAGATCAGAGCTGAATGATTTTATGATTTACAGCCAGGATGCATATTTTTTCACTTGCAACTCTCACGAATAAACTACAAACACAGCTCATTAGCGTATATCAGGGGAGATGCGGAACCAAGAGTGAGCGATGCATAAGGACTCGGGTCCAGTGAGGCAAAGTATTAATGAAAAACCGAGCAGTGCTTTGTACTGCATCAGAGTAATTATTCGCATACTTAACGTTTGTGCAAACGTTAAATTAACAATAAACAAGTGTTGACTTATCATTTTTTACTAAGGTCACTTTAAATAAGTAAAACAGTTGTATTTTTTTTTTTTACAATGAACTAGGAAATAGATAGAAAGTGTTTATGTAGTGTATATGCCGAAGGAATGATTTCATGCGTATTGTCATATGTCATGCATGATGTGATTCTCATGGTTTACTATAAATGCTTTTCTATAAGAATCCGTGACCTTCAGTCATAATCCCAATACTGAATTAAAGTTATTAATCTTTCTTCTTCCCAAGGTCTTCAGAAAATATGGAATAATGCAACTTCCTGTTAAACATGTTGCTTCAAACTTCAGTTAACAGTGTTAGGTGAACAGCATGGGGCTTTGGATACGCAGTGGAACCTTGGATTACGAGCATAATTTGTTCCGGAAATGGGCTCGTATTTCAAAACACTCGTAAACCAAATCGAATTTTCCCATAAGAAATAATGAAAACTTAAATTATTCGTTCTACAGCCCAAAACAATAAATACATAAAATAATTAATACAATATATGAAGTAAAAAATAAAACAAACTAACCTGCATTTTACCTTTAAAAAAAGTAAAAATAAATCCAGACAGATAAGTGTTTCCTGTTTGTGCATGCAGGCGCCGTGTATTTGTGTGTATGTTATGTGTTATTTGTGTGTATGGAATTAGCCACTTCCCTCGCCTCGTCTTAAACAGTAAAACTCCTCCTCCCTCCCCCCACCTCACTTTTTAAGTTTCACAACAAACACACACAATTATTACCCATAATTCCGCTGTGCAAGAGAGAGAAAAATCATTGGCTCAGTTGTGACCACTTGACGCTCGGTGTCAAAATAAGAGGCGCATGCATGATACTTTATACTCGGCACTCGTAAACCAAGATGTGCTCGTTTTCACGTCAAAACCGTGTTACTCGCAATCCAAGGTTCCACTGTACTGTAAAAAATATTGCCTCTTAAGCATGTACTATACATTAATGCATAGCATAAAGAATTGTTTATTAAGGATTTCAGTCATAATATAGTATATTTAGATCAATTATTTATAAAAGCAGGCATACAGTATACTGTATGTTGGATAAAATGTCCTCTACAGTATATTTACTTTACATACATATTCAATAATGCAACTGCAAACTAATCCTGAAATCACCCTTGTATAATTACTGTTCAAGTCAAACCGGGACTTTAGAGAGCGCAGATTCTCCCAGAGAACCTCCCAGGAAATCGTTTAATGGCCCACAAACATGTGGAAATGGCCTGGAGCGAGGTCAGGACAGTACGGGAGATGTGACAATAACCCCGAGCCGAGTTCCTGTAATGTGCATGTGGTGTGGTGGACAGTATGAAGTCATGTATTGTCCTGCAAAAACAGAACATGTTTTTGGTGATCAAGCCAGTCAATTTCAATCCAGAGTGATTAAAGGAGGTCCTGGGAGGCCAGCGTTTCAGACTTGAACCTGGCAGTCTAATCGCGGCTCTGAAGTACAGAGAAAACTTTCTACCTTGATGGTGTCCAAGATGGTGTCCAGGATTATATAGAGAAATAAAAGGTTTTATTTCCTGTTATTCTGCACAATCAAAAGTCCGGCTTTGACTTGAACGCCTGTTGTACATTCATTTATTAATTAACTATACCATCTATCCTGTGTATGGTCAGGAGGGATCTAGAGCCTATCCCATGTAACTTAGGGCAGAAAGCAGGGTATATACACGCACTCAAACACTCAATCACATACAGTACTAGGTGCAATCTTAAAAGATCAATCAGCCTACTCTGTATGTCTTTGGGCTGTAGGAGAAAACTAGAGCATCCAGAGGCAATCCACCAAGCATGACAAGAACACGTAAAGTGCACACACACAGACAGGAGGCAGCATTGCTAACCTCTCGGCCACCATGCCACCCACCCTTCCAAAGCAGACATTAAATGAGCATCACTCTATTTACTGCATTTCTCAGATTTCCCTTTCACTTGCTGCTGCTCTATGCCAATTTGCTTCCTGAAGCTGAATCTAAATCGTCTAGCGAGGCTAATATGTTTTGATTTTCCCATTAGAGATCCGGTCATTCTTGTTTACGCTGCCGTGATTGTCATTAGTGCAGTCCGTCAGCAACATCTGAGCAGATTGAACCAGACTGCGGCGTTAAACGGCAGGGCCGTGTTAAGAGTCAGAGACGCTTCATGGGCCTGCGTTAACCTTAAGTTAGTTAAACTTACCCGTGTCATTGTCGCTTCTCATTTGCGAGGGTCATGTTCATTTCAAGTTGAAAAAAATGCGGTTTTGCAGTCTGTCAGAGCCACGGATTTTCCTGGAGACACTTGAAAATTTATCATATGATTTCATTTGGCAGGCACTTTTATCTAGTATCCAGTCTCCACACACACACACAAATACACACACATGAGAGAGAGAGAGAGAGAGCAGAGAGTTTCAGGGTTAAGAACTTTGCTCAAGGGGAGTCCTGAGATTTGAACTCAACCTTTTCAGTCTTCAGTAACTCTGAAGCCTAAACCCTTTAAACTTGGTGTCTGGTACAGTATATCTAACATCCTGGGTGGAACCATTCCACCATTCTTCACACTTTCTAGGTCATTCATCAGTGACAATGTGTAGCTTGAAGCATTGAAACCGCAGAGGAGGAGAATGAAACTTAATGGAGCTTAGTATAAAGGAAAGAAAAATATCACATTTGGGCATTTAAACCTTGCAGGCTTTAATCAATACAAACAACAAAAATGATTATTTTAAGTACAGGAAAAAGATGAATGAGACTAGTTTATCTAAGACGGTCTATCACGTGATGTGAGCCTAAAAAAAGTCTCCACGTCTCACCTGCCATACCTAGATCCAACATAATCAGGGGTATAGAGAGACTTACCTGTTTTGAGAAGGGCCAGTTGATCTATTTTGGACACCTACTTTTCATAGAGTTGTATCAGAACAATCCTACTGGTTGAAGACGCCCAGGATGCACCGAAGACAATTTCTGACACTGAGGATCCCCTATAAAAAGCTGGAATCTCTCGAACCTACAAGAGGTAGCACTATTAATGATCATTAGACCTTAGTTTATGTCGCTTTGCAACTCCAGGATCAGGGTTTGATAGCTTCCTCAGTGTCTACGTGCATGGAGTTTGCATGTTCTCCCCGTGCTTGGTTGGTTTCCTCTGAGTGCTCCAGTTTCCTCCAAAAGTCCAAAGACTAATTGGCATTCTCAAATTGCCCGTAGTGTGTCCTACCACGGTCATAATAATTAAAATAAATTCAACGGTCACCACTGGCCCCATGATCCCACGTTGGACTGCAGAGGTTCCTAGATGAATGGATGGATGGACACCAAAGGTGGGAAGTTAAAGGATGAAAAGAAAATTATATAATTAACAGTTTATTAGACTGTTGTCACCATACAATTGCACAATATATTAGGTATTGCAATTCTTTATCTTAGCAATTCACATTGGTTAAATTAAATGACCTGCATTTCCATCCAGCGGCTAAATTACTGATATTTATTCATATGTATATTCATACTATTGCACATAATGTAAATTCACCTATATATAGTTTCTGTATATCTTTATTCCACATATTTATAATTAGACATATCTGTAGATTTACAATTATTCTGTACATTAATTTTTCCATCTTTGCTCACTTTACACTGTATATTCATATATATTCTTTCTGTAATACAATTTATACATAGACCTTACTTTTTTCATATAATTTTATATAGATCTGTATATATGTTTATATTGCACTGCTAACTTGCACTTCTGGTTAGATGCTAACTGCATTTCGTTGCCTTGTAACTATGTGCAATGACAATAAAATTTTATCTAATCTAATCTAATCTAATCTGAATTTCTCAATATGGAAAACTCTCAACAGCACCAATCGTGCATCGTGAACATGATAAAAAAAATATATTTGTTAGATGATCCATTCGTATAGAGGCAACAACTGAATGCCCTAGTAGCTTGAGATTGAGAGTGTATCTCAATCTGCTCTAAAGGTTGGCAAACATATGTACAGAATATGATCAGGGCAAGAAGGTGAAAAAAAATAGCCAGATGGCTGGCATTTGTTGTTTTTTTGCTGCTGTTGCTGGCAATGCAATGGCGAGAGATGTACAGAAGGAAGTGTCGAGACCACTGTTTGGAGAAGATTCACGTAGTATTTCTGCAGGACAAGAAGTAGGTTTATTCCCCATAATGCTTCCAAATTATTCATAAAAGGAACACATTAAGCAGCAACGGCTCAGTTAGTTGTTGGTTGACAGGTGAGAAAGCTACACCTGAAATAGACCTCCTACTGTAGAAACACTTTCATCACAAATGTCCTGTTTGTCGTATCTACATAAATAAAACAACTTCTAATGCACCAATTATACGCTGAATATTAGATTTTTATGATGATGGTAATAATGATACTGTAGCACAAATAAAAAGCTTTTTATCCACTTCTTCAAGCAAAAGAAGAAAGAAAGAAAGAAAGAAAGAAAAACAAACGACAACTTTTATTGCGTGACCTGCTTTAACACTGCACAGCTTTGCTCAGTTTTTCTTCAAACAGGAAAGTGTACCAGATGTCATGTTTGTACTCTAGGCACGGACAGAGAATTCCGTTCGTAAATCTTTGGGCCACTGTAGGAGGAAAGACACGTCTCTCGCTCATATCTGCCCTGCAACTAGGAAAATGTTCACAACAAACTAGGATTAAAGCAATGATCCTTAATCATGATCATCACATCACAGATATAGTAGATGTGGTCTTTTATTTACAATCCCTAAGAGGGACTGGGATCTTAAAGTTCCTGAAACACTATGATTCTGTTCAGTACAGGAGACAAGAAAACCCCAGGAAATCAGGCAGTATTATAATAATAATAATAATAATAATAATAATAATAATAATAATAATAATAATAATTAAGAGAATAGAGGTTCTGGCTTTTCTGGGGTTCAGGTGCATTGGGTTGTAGACGCCTGAAGCAGATAGCAGATATACTGTAAAGGTATTTCTTTTTCTGAATTTTATAAGCAGTGCCCTGTTCTACAATGTGCCACAATTGCTCTCAAGATTTACTCTAAAAGTTAGACTTCCTGAAAAGCCGGCAATGAGTCTGACATTTAGATTATTCTTACTAGACATAGTGTGTATAGTGGCACTAAAGACACTGTAGATGTTTTTTTTTTTTTTTTTTTTTTTTTGCAATAGTACATGAATCCATCCATGAATTCTGCATTTGAAGAATACTGTATATGAATAAAAACACGTTTTATCCATGTATTTAAATGCACCAATATTTGAATATTCTTAACCTTAACTAAATATTCAAACTTCTTCCTCATGCTATTGCAAAATCCAACCAGTTATGTAAGTAAGTGTGGTTCCATGAATCCACGGATCACCACCAGGGGCCTGGATGCTTTCTTAGGTGTACGCATGCGAAACGCTGCAATATTTAAAAGAAATCCGTACTGCCATCATAAAGCCATCGTCCCATTGATTTAAGCCAACACGACTTTCAAATGACAAGGCTTTCTATTTCACTCCTTTTAAATGAAAGGGGGTTTGAGATGCCTGACCAATTTCGGGGGGGATAGAGACTTGTTTGGGATTATCCTGAAAGATGACTACTGATGACCTCCTCACTGCGGCTCCTGGGAGGAATGATTAATTAATAGCCTTGTGGAGGTGTATCTGGATAAAGTGCATGGCTGGCATTTCAATTCGGCATCCTACAAGGAGTTATGGACTACTTAATGGACTCTATTCCAGGGGGAGGTCCCATGTTGGCTGCTTGTGAACTAGGACTAAAGGTATTCCATCAGTGGTACTGTGGTGCACCCTGATGGATGCTATTTATGTCTTTAGTACAAATACGTTCAAGAACGTATGAAAACAAGGTCTTGCCGGCCAAGGAAAATATGGGTAGAACCATTTTTTATTTTTCCAGCGAGAACCAACACCGAGGATGTCAACCTGTGCTCGAGCAGAGTGTTCTTCGTAGTCACCTCTCTGCCTTTCATCTCGGCGGTGTGATGAGCACACAGATGTACAGCACCGGAGAATTAGTCACTTGCAATGAAACCAGTCATGCATATGTCCACCTGAGCAGGCGTTTAGCAAGGCTGCTTGACTTTCTGCTTTACTACATGTTGACAATATCACTCTCATGATATTGTCTGAGCCGACTGTGCATAATTTCAGCTGGCTGATGTGTTCTGACCTTAACTCAGGGGTCCAAATGCCTCTTACACCTGTGGCATGACACCACTTCACAGTCTGTACGGTAGGCATCTGTGGTGATTATCACCCTCTATTAAAGCAGTGGTTCTCAACCCTGGTCCTGGAGGACCCCCTGCCCTGCACAGTTTAATGATTTCTCAGCTCTCGGCACACCTGATTTAACTAATCAACTAATTACTGGCCTTTTCTGAACTGAGGTGGGTGTGTGTGATAGAGCAGGGGAAAAAAAAAACACTAAAACGTCCAGGACAGTATTAGAGAAGTATCACAACTTGACTTCTATTAGGAAACTGGGTATTACCAGATTGCCAGGAACACTGTGTAAGGGGGTCTCATCATGGACTGATAATGCAATTCTAAAATTCCAGCAAGACGGAGTAGATCATTCATCAGTCCCAGCATCTTCAAAAGACACCCTTTTCTCAAATGATAGCCAGGCTGAATCTGATTATCAAGCATAATATTAAGTGGCTAGCATCTATTCCTCATCTTAATGTGTTCACTGTGAGACCAAGCACTGTAATGTGGTCAAGGAGGACAGAGGTATTGTGGACAGAGGCACACAGGAACGTCCAAAAAAAAAAAAAAAAAAAAAAGGCACTATTTTGATACATCAAGGGAGATTAGACTTGGCCTGCTTATGATTGATTTATCCAGAACATGCACGACCAACTTGGGCCAAGGCTAGGCTGTGACCTCCCTGAATCCTTGCAGAAATCCTCTCAAGGTCCGTGCACTGCTGCATAGTGAACCCTGTCACGTCAGGCACGACGTGAAATGGTTAATTCAGTGCTGTGGGTTACACTGGGCCAAGTTCAAGTGCACATAGCTGGTGTTCATTTTTGACTTCAAAGAGATTCAGACAGTCAGTGCATCAATGCGAGTTACACAATCGGAATAATGTCGATATTTATGTCACTCTACTGTGACTTACAGTATGTTTATATTTACATTTATATTTGGGCATTTGAAGTTTCTGTCATTGGATCTATCTACTTACACTGGATTACTAGGTTACTAACGAAGTGCCATCAGTGAAACACAATTGGGAAGTTTGTTTGTTTGTTTATTTATTTATTTGTTTATTTTTTAGGAGTAGTGGCTAATTTGTCCAAGTATTGAAGAAACAGATACGTCTCGAGTCGTCGTTTAAAGATTGACAAAGACTCCGCTGAGCGGACATCTAGAGGAAGTTCATTCCACCGCCTACAGTACGTGCCAGAACAATACAAAATGACATGGGTCAACTTTTTCATTTTTGAAAAGTATAACAAATTAATAATTCTAAAAATGTTTTAGAATTACTGGTGATTACAGTCACTTGGGCACTGAGTTCCTGAAACCTGCTACCTCTCTACTGCTTTAACTGAATTAGGGGAGGAAATAAATGGATTTTCTGGAAAAGTAAAGCCTCTTAGCATCCTAAAAGTTGTTTAACCTTTCTAGAAAATCTTTACTCTTGCTGAAAGGAAAGCATTCGAGTGAAAGTTTCTATGTAGCACCTTTAGGGTTTCCCTCAGGTGGGCAATCCAATTATTTGTAATGGTTCTCAGTGTGATAGTTGATACTAGTGGTAACGTAAATGGGTTGATGCAAAGGGTCTAATGTATACATTTTTCCCAGTGCCTGGTCCATCTCTAAAAAATAAGGTTACTGTACATTATAGGGACTAGACTGGTGCTACCAAATGTACACTTTTTTTGTATCTTTAGTATGCATCTTTTCCATGATGTATACACCAATTAGCCAGGACACTATGGAAAGCTATAACCTCATTAATACTGAGTACGTCCCTCTTCTGCAACCACAACAGCTACACATTGAACAGCTATACTCTGGTTAACGCTGGTTCCCATGTGGCAAAAGGTGGCAAAAGGCGGGGCTACTTAATCTTATGTGGGTGGTCATAGTGCTAAGGCTGATCTGTGTACAGTGTACCCACTCACTCACTCATCATCGATACCGCTTAATCCTGAATACAGGGTTGCAGGTGGCCTGGAGCCTATCCCAGGAGACTTGGGGCACGAGGCGGGGTACACCCTGGACAGGGTGCCAATCCATCGCAGTGCACACACACACACATACGCACATTCACACGGCCAATTTGGGAATGTCAATTAACCTAACCTACATGTCTTTGGACTGCGGGAGGAAACCGGAGTACCCGGAGAAAACGCACCAAGCACGGGGAGAACATGCAAACTCCATTCACAGAGACAGGAATCGAGCCTGGCCGGGAGGTGCAAGGCGACTGTGCTAACCACTAGACCGCTGTGCTGCCTCTGTACAGTGTACTTTAAATGATAATTACAATTCATTTATTTACCTTAAGTCATTTGGACATGCTCCCAGAAAGAAATAATAACAGGTCGACACTCACAGGAAAACAGAGGTCATCGGAGAACCCTTTCTGGTAGCACAGAGAACCCTTTCAAACCATGATTGTTTAACAGTGGTGCTTTTCCTTGTTCTTTGGAGAACAACAACAAAAAAAGGTTTTTCAAATAATGATTCTTAAAAAAAAAAAGTTACTTGTGCGCCAAATTGTCAGACGAGAGAAATAATTGAAAAATCGCAATTTCATTTATTTATGTGACCTATAAAGTGATATAGTATATATAGAGTTTAGTGCACTTTCATTTTCTCAGACAGAATTACATTACAGTTCTGAAAACTGCTCTCTTACTACTACTTTAACAGATGGTGTATTCATTTTTTTTTTTTTTTTCAGATAAAGATTCCTTAGCTTCAGTGAAGGGTTTAATTTTCTTAACATATAGCGTTATCCTTCCAAACAGTTGTAGGTTGAACGTTTAAGGCGTGCTTCAGCCTGGTCAACACAAGAATCAAGCTTATTGATTCTAGATATCGCTCTGTGGGCAGCTATTTGTGATCATCACCATTTCCATACCCACCAGGGCCAGAGAAAAGGGTATTAAACTGTAGTAGTAATTCTTCCTGCTACTCTTAAATGGTTGGCAATTCCTTTGGATCTTATGGATCAATAGTGGATACGGACATTTGCGTCATACACTAAGTCCCCTACATAAAGTACAGTATGAATGAGTTCCTTTCCGAGAGCCCTTTCGTAAGTCCAACAAACATTGTCTAGATAGTACAGTAGGATACTAACACAATTGGCTATACACGAAATAGTACAGTACAATTCCACAGACTGAGAAATTTCTCCGTCTCCTTTTTATCACTTTTCCATGCGTCTTCGACATTATTGGCAACATCATTTGAACAACAGACTTCACATGTTCCTTCACACGATCTTGCCCTTGTTGTTGTTTAGAATGGTCGATGGTCGAACGATTCATGTTGAAAGAACAAGCGACGTCTGCCGTCGTTTCACTTCGCTGCATTCTCCATTCCATTATCTTCACCTTTGTCTCACCGTTACCGCTTGGAGCTTCTTACTGTAGCAGTACCAGCTTCATCGCCGCTGCTTTTACCGTACTGAACTTTTGCGATCGAACATCTTTATTTTGTTTGTTTTTGAAAGTTCATAACTCGAATGTTCGTATGTCGAGGACTTACTGTAGTAACATTTTCAGGTACAAACCGTACCCTTGATGATACTTTTTCATTCTTTCTTTGGAGTGTACTGTGTCCCATTGGAGGAGAGCATGGCGAGGTCCACGGTCCACATGCTTTAGAGATGAGGTGCTTTGTGATTTTTGGGAGGGTCTGGTACCGAGTGTGTGTGTGTGTGTTTGTGTGTGTGTCTTTCCAGAGCAGCCTGGCATCCTGAAAGGGAGGGCATCAAGCTCCCCCACCCACACACCCAGAGATCCAATAGGCTCTTACTGACTACTAGGGTGAGTTAAAACTACTGCGGCACCTCTCTCTCTCTCTCTCTCTCTCTTTTCTGAGACAGTTTAACGCTCTCTCTCTCTCTCTCTCTCTCTCTCTCTCTCTCTCTCTCACACACACACACACACACACACACGAGAGCGCGCACTCCTCCAGTCTCTCCCACCCATCTCTCTCCCTCACTCTCTGACTCTCTCAGACACTCTCCGCAGGATCAGGACGTCTCCATCATGTCCGCGGCGCGTCCCAGAGCCTCTCCGGGAAACTAAAGCGCGCGCCTTTTGATGAACGCGCTGCCGTGTTTTTTTTTTTTTTGTTGTTGTTGTTGTTGCTGTTGTTGTTATTTTTTTTTTTTTTCAGTCTGGAGCTCGCGGAGAAACGCCAAGTCCGAGGATTTTAGTGGATTTTTTTCCCTTCTCTCTCTCTCTCTCTCTCACTCACTCTGAGTGCGTTTCTCGTTGTCTCCGAGATAAGCGCGCGCATCTCCTTCTTTCTCTCTTTCTCTCGCTCTCTAGTGCGTCTGTCTGTCTGTCTGTCTTTTTTTTTTTCTTTCTTTTTTCTTTTTTAGCGTTTGTGCGCGCGAGTGTCGGAGAGTGCGCGCGCGTGTGTGTGTGTGAGAGAGAGTGCGCGCGCGCGCGCGCGTGTGTGTGTGTGTGTGTGATGTTACCTTGTGGAAGGTGTGCAGCGGGAAAGACACTGGCTGGACTCGACATCTGCGTCTGATCTGCCCTGTTTCTGGAA
>JAAGKR010007739.1:19405-34921 GCA_011419295.1 Clarias macrocephalus | reverse complement strand
ATATGTACAGGCACATCCTCTTTGAGTGCACCTGCATTTTACAGAATGAAATAAATGGAAGAGAAGCAGCTGGCTCTTACTGCTTTTCCAAACTTGACAGGCATATAATGCAATCACACAGCCCAAACAGACACACGGAAAAGAGATGAATGCATGACCAATTTAGAAGTTTCTGTCTTTTAAATATCTGCATGCACACACAAAAGTGATTAAGAGTGTTTTCACTGTAACCTCGGTAATGATGATTAAAAAAAAAAAAAAATTGATTTGATGTGGCGCACAGCTGGATGCCTCACATAGAGAGGGGTAGAAGTATTCACGACACACACATACACATACACACACACATACACACACACATACACACACACATACACACACACATACACACACACACATACACACACACACATACACACATACATACACACACATACATACACACACATACACACACACACACACACACACACACACACACACACACACACACACACACACACACAGCAACCGATAAGACAGGCTGAGTAAATGTCAGACTGTCTGTAGATGAGATTGCTTCGCCCTACTAAGGCCATTGTTTTTTGATGAAAAGAGCAGCTAATCAAATTCAACTCTGACCCTGTTTGCCTCTGACCTTGTATAGTGCAACCAATACAATTCTGCTTGTTGAGACAAATTCACAAAAAAAAAAAAAAATAAAAAAAACTTTATATATATATATACACACAAATATGAATATGAGAATGACACAAATATTAGTTTTCACAAAGTTTGCTGCCAAAGGCTTTTATCGACAATTACATGACATTTATGCAAAGAGTCAGTATTTGCAGTGTTGGCCCTTCTTTTTCAGGACCTCTGCAATTCGACTGGGCTGCTCTCAGTTAACTTCTGGACCAAATCCTGACTGATAGCAACCCATTCTTTCATAATCACTTTTTTGTCAGAATTATTGAGTTTTTGTTTGTTCACCTACCTCTTGAGAATTGACCACAAGTTCTCAATGGGATTAAGATTTGGGGAGTTTCCAGGCCATGGACCCAAAATTCCAACGTTTGGTCCCCGAACCACTTAGTTATCACCTTTGCCTTATGGCACGGTGCTCCATCGTGCTGGAAAATGCATTGGATGAGAAGCAACCCCACACATGAATGGTCTCAGGATGCTTTACTGTTGGCATGACACAGGACTGATGGTAGCGCTCACCTTTTCTTCTCCGGACAAGCCTTTTTCCAGATGCCCCAAACAGTCAGAAAGAGGATTCATCTGAGAATATGACTTTGCCCCAGTCCTCAGCAGTCCATTCGCCATACTTTTTGCAGAAGATCAATCTGATGTTTTTTTGGAGAGAAGTGGCCTCTTTTGCTGCCTTTCTTGACACCAGGCCATCTTCCAAAAGTCTTCGCCTCACTGTTCGTGCAGATGCGCTCACACCTGCCTGCTGCCATTCCTGAGCAAGCTCTGCACTGGAGGCACCCCGATCCTGCAACTGAGTCCTCTTTAGGAGACGATCCTGACGCTTGCTGGACTTTCTTGGACACCCTGAAGCCTTCTTAACAAGAATTGAACCTCTTTCCTTGAAGTTCTTGATGATCCTATAAAATTGTTGATTTAGGTGCAATCTTAGTAGCCACAATATTATTGCCTGTGAAGCCATTTTTATGCAACACAATGATGGCTGCACGCGTTTCTTTGCAGGTCACCATGATTAACAATGAAAGAACAATAATTTCAAGCATCATCCTCCTTTTAACATGTCAAGTCTGTCTTTTGGCCCATCCATCTTTACAAAATGGCTTTAGTTCATTGTGGTTTTTGGAAATTCACTTATTCACAGTTCTCTTACAATCCCACCACGGCATTTCAATTTCAATATACAGGGGAGCTCATGTTCGACTGCAAGGCACTCTGGTCCTATGGCTGCAAAAACAAGACCCAATCATTACTCCTGCATCACTATGCTTGTCGTTGTTTCTGCTACAATGCTGTGTTTGGTTTCCCCAAACAAGACACTGGGTATTAAGTCCAAACTCATCTTTGATCTCAACCGTCCATTGGACATTGCGCCAAAAGTCTTGTGTTTTGTTTAAATTGCAGATTTATCAGTCTCAGCACTTTTTAGACAGAAGAAGCTTTCTCCTGACAACCCTTCCAAACAAACCGTACGTGTTCAGTCTTCTTCTAATTGGACTTTAACATTTAACATGCTCGGTCAGGCCTGTAGAATGTGGCTCCTGGGTGTTTTTCTTTGTCCTGAGCATCGCACAGTTTAAACTTGGGGTGAATGTGCTGGGACGTCCACTCCTGGCAACTGTCTTGATTGTTTCCACTTGTGAATAATCTTTCGCACTGTACAATGTTGAACTCCAAATTGCCTTGGAACTGGTTTTATGATCCTTCAAATTGTCATGTGCAGCAACAATTGCTTCTCCAAGACCATCGCCATTGTCTCTCCCTCTTAGCATTCTGTTTACAGACACCTAAATGCAACCACAGACCAGCAAACTTGGCACACCTGCTGATGATCAGAGAATCAAGTGCTGATGATTAGCTACAATTTACCCTCTTAGATTCCTGTGGATGCATTAAGGGGACCTTAGTATTGCACACATATCTGTCTGTGGATTCATTTTTGTTAAATACATAATTGCACTGAGAAAAACGTTATAGGTTGTTTGTCTGAGGCTATGTTTGCCTAATACTAAGAACCACAACAATTAGATGAATTGAATTATGTTTTTACTCAAAATTAAAAGAGGGGGTACTAAGTTTTACAGTACATGATTGTATCTGTCAATATATGTTTCTTTTTATTTATTATAAAATGAGCATCAGGTCAAAATTGTTGCACTGGGCCGTGTAAGCAGTGAGGCAGTCTTGCTAGGTTTGGTACACTGAAAACATGGTCAGAGATGGATTAAGGGCGTGATGGTTCAGGACCCTGCCTTTTGGAGAGGCCCCAGTCACAATCATAGCATGAGAATATGAAATGGATGTTGAGATTTCTGGGTAAGTCTGTCAAACTGCAAAATACACCTCTCATTAAGTTTTCCTAATGCTGATTATTTTGAGTTTTTGTAGATCAGAGTTATAACTCTTATATTATATATATCCACTTTATGGCATGGTAAATAAAACAACATGTAGTATGCTTCCTTCACCACAACAGTGACGAGTGGCCAAAAAGGAGAGTATACAGTATATTACACAAAGCTCTAAAGAAAAAGACATGGGACTTTCCAGGATGGTTGAAAAGAACTATTCAGCCATTATTCATGGAGAAAGCATGTCCATCAAGCTCATGTAAATACCTGCTCACATTTATCCTAGCATATTTCTGAGTGCCACATTTTTGCGTTATCCTGTGAGTATTTTTAATTTGCCATGAGCCCACCAGTTAAGCTGCTTTCACAGATAAATCTGGGCTTAAGATGTGTCGCAGCATCTGGCTAAATGGTGTGCTGACTCCATCTATCTGGCACAGCATAGGCGTACACAAAGAAACTCAAAGCTGGTAAATCTGCATAGTTAGAGTATTTCATGCAACATCTACAGTACCACAATTCAGGTCCATAGGTATTTAAGAAATGCTTTATTGGACTATAGCTGTCCAGGCAACTCATCCAACTCTTGATTGCAGTTTAATTCTTTCTGGCCATTAATTCAGCCTTCTAGTGGCAAGATTTAATACATGAAAAAAAAAAACTTTCGATAATGGTAAGAATAAGAACACTCAATTAAAGAGATTTGTATCTCGTCATACTAGGGTTATGATGTACTGTACTGTACAATCAGAAATAGTGGACAGCGGGACTTTCCAAATGGTAATTTATCACTTCCTGCTTCCCTGAGGTATAAATATGACGTGACACAGAGGCCATTTCTCTTATCCACTCTTCAACATGGGAAAGACAAAGAAGCACACCATTCAAGTAAGGCAGATGTGTGTCGACCTTCACAAGTCAGGTAATGGGTACAAGAAAATAGCCACCCGCCTGCACCTGCCCAACCGGAACAGTAGTAAACAAGCCTGGATGAGGACGCAAGTTTATTTTGCCTCCATGCACAGTGAGGAGAATGGTAAGAGAAATTAAAAATTCTCCAAAGCTCACTGTTAAAGAACTGAAACAAATGATAGCAGCTTGGGGTCATAAAGTCTCCAAAACAACCATCAGACACTATCTACATGCCAACAAGGTCTTTGGGAGGCATGCAAGGAAAAAACCTTTTCTCAATCACAATCATAAACGCAAACGTTTGGAGTTTGCTAAGCGGTATTGGGGCTTCAACTGGGACCGTGTTCTTTGGTCAGATGAGACCAAGATAGAGCTTTTTGGCAACAAACACTGGCAACAAAGTGGAACACAAAAGATGAGTATGCAGAAAAGCACCTCATGCCCACTGTGAAGGATGGAGGAGGATCGGTGATGCTGTGGGGTTGTTTCTCTTCCAGAGGCCCTGGGAACCTTGTTAGGGTGCATGGCATCATGAATGCTTTGAAATACCAGGACATCTTAAAGGTAAAACAGCTATATAAACAGTTAAACAGCAAAGTATGATTAGAGGAATGTAAAATTAATCAGTAATTGAAGAAATTACTGCAAAGCATTAAACCATGAAACGAAATCATGGCTGGATCAATAAATTTATGGATCATCTATTAATCCATTCTTAAGGGCTGCATTACTAATGTATTGGACAGATTGTTTTGGGAATTAAAATGTATAGATTACATGACTATCCACTTAAGTAATTATCATCATCATCATCGTCATCATCATCAGAAGTCATACACAGCTAAGCCACATGTACAGTACAGCTTAATTGTGTTTATGTCCAAATGTAAGGGGTCCAAATTTTCACAATAACAGGTGTACTGCTATGTGTGTGTGTGTGTGTGTGTGTGTGTGTGTGTGTGTGTGAAGCTGAAATATGTTTCATTGATAGCAATAAATGATTTAACATTCAAATACAGTTAAATTATACACGTCAGTGATTTTTGTACTTAATCCATTATAAGAGTCAACCACAGTGCCCCCCCCCCCCCCCCCCCAGTGACCCCGGGGTCATGGATGAGGTCATCTCTACTCTGCTGGTGTTCCATTAAGTGTATATTTCTGCTGTGCACCCACAGTTCCCAAAACCCATAATCAGGATAATGCAATTACCAGGTGAATGAATGAATGCATAAGTGTGACACCAACCTTAAGTTCCTCCGTCACTGATACTGTGCACACACACTAGACTACAAGAGGCAATGCTGTTTTTACTGTAGTTATCATTTGTTGTGTACCTGGAATAACATCCCTGACCAGCAGGGGGAGCTGTGTGGAGAGTGTGAAGCCATGTGAGTCCAGCACAGCGTCTCTGATCACCTCCACGGTCTCCTTCACTGGGAAATGCTGTTGACTTCCATCGTCTGCACGTCCCGACTTCCTGTCCCCCAGAATACGCTCCCTTTAACAAACAGCACAGTGACACACGTATACACTCGTAGCTTTATCGTAGGTGTATAGACAAGTGGCAATTCCCTGATCGTTCTTTGGCAGAAATGGTGGAATGTAATGTAGATGGTAATGTCAAATTCAAATTAAATTAAAATTTTTATTTATTTGTCACATAGGCTACACAGTCATACACAGTACGATATGCAGTGAAATGCTTAAACGACTGCCCGTGACCTTATATATATATATATATAATAAAATAAATAAAAAAAAGATTCCTATTAATAGGAAATAAATAAAAAAAAATATGAAATAAAATATGGAAAATAACATTAGCTAAGGAAGGAAAATACATCTATAGAAGATAAGACAAAATACAAAATATAGAAAAATATATACAATATAAAGAAAAACCTAGCTGTACTAATAAGGAAAAGGAAATGATTTTCTGTACACATATGGAAAAATATAGAAACTTTAGTGTGGCGATGAAGCGGGATTTAAATAGAAATGTCTGTTTATGCATCAAAGTGTCTTATGCAATGAGCAAATAAATAAATAAATAAATAAATAAATGAAATAGAACTATGTGTAAATGTGCATGTGCAGTGTCCATGAATGTCCATAATGAGTGCAAAAAGACCAATGTAGGTTGAAATTGTAATATAGATGAGCTGAGCAATAAAATCTTATTTAATTATTTTCTTTGCTAATTTTTAGTAAATTAAATATACTAGCCACAGGTCGACAATAATAGGTAAACAATATCTATTACTGTATATTACGCGGAACTGAACTACGTTGGAAGTTGGATGATAAAAAATGCTGTTAGTCGATCTTATAAATCATAGCATAGCAACATAATAAGTGTTGTTATGCTGTTCATTAAGAAACACCCACATGTAATGGTTCAGCCATTAAACACTGTTTATATTATCCTATTTAACACACCTCACACGAGTCCTGCATTGAGACTGTACGCCACACAGTGACCAGTAAACTAGAACGCGTTTTCTCCTTAAGGTGTGATAAAGGAATTTAAGTCGTGTGTGCACATTTTGCAAAAACAGCAGTGTCAGCATCTAAACACCACACACTGGAACACACTAATCTTAACGCATGGTAATCAGCGAGTTGGCTAAGAGTGAAAGATGAATACGGCTGACCTGTAAGCACAATGCGCAAAACAAACACAACACGAAACGCCATGGTCCCGTTTGAGAAACGATTAGCACATTGTACCGTGAGACAGCAAACAGGAACAAAAGCAAATACAGAGGAAATCTATGACTGGTGTTTGCACAGTAGGGTGTTCGTGTCAGAGTTAGATTTCTGCTTTGTGTATTTACACTCATGGTGAAAAGCACTTGGGTGACTACATTAGGTGAGGTTAACTTGTTACATGTGAGAGAGAGAGAGAGAGAGAGAGTGTGTGTGTTTGTGTGTGTGTGAAATCTACCTGCTGAGGGAGTCTCGTGACCGGCGCAGCCATCTCCCTACAACCTGTTCGACGCGACGTACCCTACGTGGGGAGCGGCTCCTACTTCTCTCCCTTTCCTCCATCTAAATGACTGAGAATGAGAAAGGACATGTTAGGACATACAGGGAGTGTTGGGATGACAACTTCTTCCATTATCTAAAGTCCAAAATAATAGACTTTAAATCACTGTAATAGACTCCATTAAAATCCTTACAGTGGATACACCAGTGAAACAGGATCTGGAATGAGACATTGTATTTCGAAGACAGTTCACACAAGACAAAACCTCGGAAGCATTTGCACGAACACGTTCGTTCTGGAGGTGATGCATACAGTACAAATGAGCTGGCACGTTTTCAGACACACGCTTTTACATTTTCTGTACTTCTATACATACTGTGTCTCAGCCATAGGAATGAAGACACACAGTTTGCTATAATAGCACTGTCGCCTTGCACCCCCAGGGTCCGGCTTCGATTCCCGGCCAAGTTCGATTACTGTCTCTGTGTGCATGGAGTTTGCATGCACCCACCGTGCATGGTGGGTTTCCTTCAGGTACTCCGGTTTCCTCCCACAGTCCAAAGGCATGTTGGTTAGGTTAATTTGCATTCCCAAATTTGCCGTAGTGTGAATGAGCGTGTGTGTCCTGCAATGGATTGGCACCTTGTCCAGGATGTACCCTGCCTTGTGCCCAAAGTCTCCTGAGATAGGCTCCAGGCCCCCTGCGACCCTGAATACAGGATTAAGCGTTATAGATGATGAGTGAGTGAGTGAGTGAGTGACATTGCTATAATATAATATGATATTTCCATCAGGGAGTAGAGATACACAGGGGCTGTAAAAGCTTCAGTCACTGGTATATAGATCACTCACCACTAGGCAAAACCACAGCTACACTATCAGTGCGTGTGCTTAAATATGATGAATTGACGTGCTGATGAAACCAAGTAATCAATGAGCCTTTACTCCAGCTTATGAACCGCATTCAATCATTGCACAGAGTGTATAGCGAGATACAGTATTTGGAAAAGACACAATTTAAGTATTTTTGAATGGGATTATGGAAGAGCAAAAGAGAGGGGGGCAGACGGACAGATTTGGAGAAAGTGACAGGAAAAGAGCGAGAGAGCGAGAGAGAGCGAGAGAGAGCAAGCTGTCTAAGACTCCTAAAACAAAGACAGAGACATAGATACAGGGGGCAACAAAAAAAGCAGAAAGAAAGAGTCCATTCATGGCTTTAACAAGGAAAAAAAGGAACAGCCTCCTCCCATTCACATTTGCTCAGTGTCATGGCGGCTGCCCTCGGCATCACTCCCAGCATCAGTAATTTCTGTTCTGCTGTGGGAAAAAGAAAAGTCAACTTTGTAACTGTCCTGGTAAACCTCTACAGAGATTACATCCCAAACCCGTCGAGCTTTTAAACATGAACTGAATCTGTAATCAGATCACGTAACCCTTAACTGCAGCAGCCAAGCTTTAGTCAAGCCTGGCTTTTAATTCAGCCACTGCTGACGAGTTTACATACAAGCCAGTCTGTGTGTGTGTGTGTGTGCGCGTGTGTGTGTGTGTGTGTGTGTGTGTGTGTGTGTGTGTGTGTGTGTGTGTGTGTGTGTGTGTGTGCTTAGTCTTAGAGGATTAAACTGCATTTCCTGCATGATTTGACAGCACCACGTCTTCCATCGCGCTGATCCGCATCGAACACGGTCAGAGTTGATCTGACATGTGCAGCTGCTGTCCATCACTCACTTCCTAATTACTATTCCACTGTGGAATGAAGGGATCTCGTCTGTGTCCATGTGCCAGATAAGGTGGCATTTTAAAGGTGTAAATCCAACCCTCTTTTTTTTCCCCACTTAAGGGAAAGTATTTAGTCTAGTTACAAAGTTCATGTAAAGCCTATGTATGAATATTACAGTCAATAATGAGTACAAAGATGAAACACGATACAAACATGTGAAGTTTAAAGAACATTGTTGTCACAGTAAATAAATGATATTATATGCCTCCTATATTTTTGGAGAAAGTTATGAATTATATAGTGAAATGCATTTATATGCCACGATAGATAGATAGATGGAGGGAGGAACAGAGAGACGCATGGATGGATGGATGGATACTTTATTAATCCAGAATGATATTCCAGTCCTCTGCTCATTCAGCCAATCAGATAGCAGCAGGTAATATTCATAAATCTGAACAGAGAAAAATGTTCTCTCAGTGACTTAACTGTGGCATGACTGTTGGTGCTAGACAGTTCGGGTTTAAGTACTTTAGAATCTGCCAACCTAGGATTTTTATTCACAACAATCTATAGCGTTTACATAGAACGGTGAAAAAAATCCAGTAAACACAAGTTGTGTGGGTGGAAACAGCTTGTTTATTAGGGAGGTCAGGGGAGAATGCCTTTCTGGTTTGAACTGAAAGGAAGGCTATAGTAACTCAAAGAAACACTGTTTATAACTGCTGAGTAGAAAACGATCTCAGAACACACAACACCTTGAACCTTTAGGTGGACGAGATACCCGTTAGCCAAAACCAATGGGATCTGAGACTACAGTGGGCAAAAAAATTAAATAAAAATACTGGAGATTTACTGTGTACATCTTGCAAATTAAGTCATAAATCTGTGTTTGTGCTTTCAGAGGTGAGACTGCATTTTTAGCTAGAAATTGTTTGTGTGTGTTTGTTAACTTGGTAACAAAAAATGTTAACTGTGAAGTTAACAAAAGCTTTGCTAAGGTTTTCTGTCATATCTGTCTCATTCTAAATCCTTACTGCTAAGAGTTTAAATGTGCCTTTTGGATAAACTAATGACTGCTCCGAATTACTAATTGACAGAATTCAACAGCATTTCAACAAGAGACTTAAAATCCAGTTAACATTGATCATTTCAAAATCAAATTCCAATTGTATTTGTTGCATACATAACCAAACATAGTATTACTTACATAATAAAGTGAAATTCTTACATTATAGTCTACACTTTTCTAAATTCATTTCCAGCATTTTTCCCCCCTATAAAGCAGCTTTGCGACAATGATCATTGTTAAATAAAATTTAATTGGATAAATAACACGAAAACCAAAAAAAAAAAAAATACAAAAAACACAGGATCAAATCCATACTACATTACATTACACAAGGATTAAATAAATAAATACACAAAAGATAAAAAGAAGATTAAAAATTTTCTAATTATGAAATAAAAATAAATGTACAGAAAATAAGAATAAAATGTGCAAAAGCAAAAATAAGAACAAGGTATGCATAAAGACAGATATATGCACAAGGGAAAACAAGAAATATATAAAGATGTGTAATTTCTAATTTCTCGTGTTTTCCTGTGTTAAGGAAAACTATCACATACAAATTAATAGGGCAGCAACAACTAATCGATAAAATCGATAATTATCGATAATGATTAGTTGGACTGGTCACGTTACTGAGGAGCGCGACCACAAGATACACAAAGATACACAGCCGCTCGCGCAGTGCAGGTTAAAGAAGCGTCTGCAGGAAAAAGCGCGCGCCTATGGCGTTATATTCCTGCCACAATTCTGAGCGCGCAGTTTGACATTTTGACAGCAGACAAAGCCCTCTATGCGCGTGCAGTGTCTCCACTGCGCGCTCAACAGCTCGATTCTGCGCGTGCAATATCTCCCCTGATCGCTCAACATGTTCTCCGCGCACGCGCGACTTCTCAATTTTTCTGTGCGCGCTCGACTCTGCCTGTACGCTCGTTCAACTTTGTCCAGTGTTACAAAACTGCCACAAAACCAGCCAATCACAGACTTCCACACACGACTTCTGATTGGCTGTTCCTTCTCTATCAGTTGGCAATATCTGCAATTCTTGTTAAAATGCTGTATTTTGCATCAGGGGCGCCGCTAAGGGGGGGAAGTTAGGACGATTCTAAGGGCCCACGCCCTTTAGGGGCCCCCAGAGATCTGCTTTATTAGTAATAACACTACTAGTGGGTGTGGTAGGGGGGCCCAATCGCATATTTTGTCATAGGGCCCAAAATTGCTAGCGGCGCCCCTGTTTTGCATACTCAAACGCTGTTATTTATTTATTTATTTATTTATTTTTAGAAAGAGACAAGTCAGCATAAGTGAGTTCATTCCAAAGAGAAATCCCCCATGCACTCCACAACAAGCAGCCACTATAACAAGATGCATCCAAAATAAGAGTACAACAATTTTTTTTGCTTTTTTGTTCATTTATTTATATTTTGGATATTTAGAGGAGTTTTACTGTTAAAAAACAATTTATTTTATTGTATTTAATTTAAGGTGTAAAATGTCAAAATTAAAGATCATTAAACTCTATATGTGGCTTTTGCATTTTTTTTAAAGTTTAGTTTTATACATACAGTAATACCCTGATTTATGGTTTTATATAGTTATAAGCAAAACATCAAATTAAAGAAGAGTTTAGTTTTTATCCGATTAATCAATTAATTGAAAAAAAAAACGCCCAACTAATCGATTATCAAAATAATCGTTAGTTGCAGCCCTACAAATTAAGTAAATGTGCTTTTGCTGCAGTGTGTGCATGTGTGTTGGCGTGAGGGAGAAAGATATGGAATCAGTCTAAATAATAATTCATGCAAAAGACACGATGCACACATGCGTATCTCCATTCACATGCACGGGAAATTTTTTTTTTTATATACGTTGCTGACAGCAAAGTCTCAAAAACACACACACACACACACACACACACACACACACACACACACACACACACACACACACACACACACACACACACACACACACACACACACACACAGGGCGATTTGTACAGGAAAAACGGTTTGCACATTCACAGCCAGCCCATGATACACTCGTGAAACATTCAAAACTTTTTTACACAGTTGTATATCTGTGAATTGTGTTTTGCATTCTTGGTTCATGATATATTTATTTTGTGCATGTGAGTGTTTTTTTTTTATTTTTTTGTGAATGTGAATTGAGATACGCATGTGTGCATCGTGTCTTTTGCGTGAATTATTATTGAGACTGATCTGCTTCCATAGAAAGAGAGAGAGAAAGAGAGAGAAACAGAGAACATTTTAGAGAAGTTCAGGCATGTCTACATACTGTATATCATTCTTGGTTCATTTACAACACAACAATAAGTGACAAAGTTCACTATGCTGAGAAGAATCGAGAGAGAAAGGAACCAAGAGGGACAATTCCCTAATCATTATTTTTTCAATAAATCTTGATTAAAAGGAATGCACTGTGCGTTAGTATACTGTATACAGATATGTAGAGTTTTGTTCAGATGCCTGAAACTGGACAGGAGATTTCAACACAGAATCCACTAGTGAAAAAGTACAAAGGTACATGGATGTATTCCTTAAGTTTCTGCAGCTCTGAACTCGTGTCAATGTGTGTGTGTGTGTGTGTGTGTGTGTGTGTGTGTGTGTGTGTGTGTGTGTGTGTGTGTGTCTTTGCTGCTGATTCAGTTAAGACCCTAACGCTTTTGCTGACTCCTTAAGTCGTCCGAGTTGACGTGTTAAAATTATGAGTCCAAATGTTTCATCCATTAATGCATGAGTTCTCGTAGCCCCGTGGCTGAAACCAATTGAACCATTCGGTTCTCATGACTCACAGATACCACACGTAAATATCTTATTCCAATATCAGAAGTCTGTTAGACACAACCACAAACTGCAATGTGAACTGGGATATTATTCACACATAACAAATTAATCTAATAGCGTTTCATGCAGTCAGCAGTCACTACTGTACATCTCCAAATCATCCCAGCGAAAAAAAGGTTATAAATAAAATAAAGGTTCAGGTTCACACACACACACACACACACACACACACACACACACACACACACACACACACACACACACACACACACACACACACACACACACACACACACACACACACACAAACACACACACAAACACGCGCATAAAAACACTAACGCAAAGACTGGTCTGTCAGGATTCATATCAAAAGTTAATTGCGCAGGTTAATTAGATATTTTGTATTCATTATTTTATATGAATATTTTGGGCTGTGGAATGAATCATCTGAGTTTCATCTGAGTTTATTTCTTATGGGGGAAAGTCACTTGATATACGAGTGTTTTGATGTATAAGCATGCTTCCGAAACGAATTACAGTATGCTCGCAATTGAAGGGTTAACTGTATATGTGATGAATAAAGGCCTTCGATCCATCTAGAGTATATTATATATACACACACTAGATGAAATCAGAGGCAAGTTTTGTGTGTTGAGTGTCTGCAGATTTTAAATAAATAAATAAAGTCTGCCCGGTGAACATGCCACATTTTTTTATCCTGTACAGAGAAAAAGTGATGTTATTAGAAAATGAAATAGATAGTGCACATCGATGCTTCTTAATAAACGTTCCAGGAAGATTTGATCAAATTTTCATGAATGGTTTAGGAAGAGCTGCGGATGAAAGAAATGGGATGTGATGACGCCGGCGCCACCGACTCAATATCACGGAGAGTGGTCCTTACAGTACGTGTCGCCTATGCAGGTAGGTGACACAAAAAATACTCTGGCTCTCTTTGCATCTCTCGAGTAGCCACCCTCTGCTGTTTTTAGCTAACTGCTTTAAAACAAAAATCTTGTATTAGACTTATTGTGATAGATTACGATAAGAAGAAAAGTTACCTTTACATGAAAACCTGACATTATACTTAATTTCATCAGGTAAAAGCATGGTGCCGGTCTCCCAGTACGTGACTATTGCTTTGTTCAGGAGCGCTGCATTTCTGCACATTAGTCTGTTCTTAGTAAATCTCTCATTCTAATTCTTTGATATCACTTTCCACACCTTACTGCAAGCTGCAGAAACTCTACACCTGCTTAGCTTCACTGCATCACTCTGCCCCTTGAGAATACAACATTGCTTCTACCCAAGCACGGATAACAGATCTTCATAGAGTCTTTCTTAATCTGATAAGTACTATTTTTGACATTAGCTTTGCATTTGCCAGTAGCTTAATAACATCATTGGATTACTGAAGGGAATGGGGCTTTTTTTTATGCATCAAATACTGCTGACTGCTTTCTATACGCACAGGTTTGCTTCAGATCTAAAATGGCATAAAGCCGTCTGAAGCAAACCTAAATCACACAGACATACATCACTGTTGGACGCAATGCCTGAATGTCAAATCCCAACCTTCCTCTCTGTTAACCAGAGCAGAATACAAGTTTTGAAATGTGTAAACTGAGAATGGTGGTCTCAGTGGTCTCTGCGGGTGTGACTCTGCAGAGCTGCACAGATCTCTCTACTGATAATGCAGCATTTGCTTAAAAAAAAAAAAAAGTGCATTTTGTAATGCAACTCCATTCGATCAGTGTATACATTGCAATTATTTACTTAATTTTAAAGTTTTAATTGCTCAGGATTTAATCATGCAATACAAATAAAACCATGACACCTAATTCAGTTATGCATTATCTAGTTAGCTTAAGCTTTCATGACCACTCTAGATGATTGAACTTGGAAAGTGTGTGGTTATGGAAACCTCTCTTCACACCACAGACATTTAATAGGGTTCTACTCAGGGATTAGTACTGATTCTCATTTCAGCAGCCACTTACGTTATAAACCCGTTTTAAATCATCATCATCCATCTTCTGCCAAAAGGGCATTTTGACAGGTTTTTGGCAGAGATAGCTTAGTACTTTGAAAGATTCAGGATGCTACTCATCTTCACATCTTCACAAGGGTGTCGGTTTAAAATACATTTGAATAACGCTACCATATGGGTTTGTATCTAATGGAAAGTTAAAATGTCCATACTTAAGCAAACATCACGTTGCACTAAAGCAAAGGCAATGTTATCCTCAGCTTTACTCAATGTTATTTATTTATCCACTGTTATACCTGTTATATTTATACATGCAGACTACATAAGGTATAACATACAGTACGGTAACGCTCTTATAATGTACACAGGTCACTACATACGTATTCAAATGCTATTTGAGAATCTCAAATTCAAACTCCTAGCAATTTTATTGACATTTTTACGACAAGAATTTTCATACTTATTTTTTTTTTTGATTTTTCCCTGATTTTCTCCCTAATTTAGTCGCGTCCAATTCCTCCCCGTCACTAGGGGGCGCTCCCACATTAAGGCTACTACTACCCCTCAACCAGGAGGGCGAAGGCTATCAGGTGTTTCCTCCGAACCACGTGACGCCAGTCGACCGCATCTTTTGAAACTGCTCGCTCACGAACCGTTGGGGGCGGCGTAACACACTTGGAGGACATGGAGGAAATTTAACGGTAGAATGTACTGTAGTACTCTACTATATGGAAAAAGTTGCTTCCCAAGACCCAATCAGTAGTGATGATCAGATCTCTACTGACCTCAGAGCAGCTTAAGGTGACAATTTATAGTAGGTCTGTCTGTGATGAACATTATACAAATGTAAGTGCTTCTCAGGCCAGGTGATGGTTTGTAAAAGATGAAACTCATAACATGGCAAGGAAACAGCTCGCTACGGTAGTGACATTAATGCATCAGCCAGGTTATATATAAACCATGGTGTATTGTCTATAGT
>JAAGKR010007739.1:0-19385 GCA_011419295.1 Clarias macrocephalus | reverse complement strand
CATCTTCACAAGGGTGTCGGTTTAAAATACATTTGAATAACGCTACCATATGGGTTTGTATCTAATGGAAAGTTAAAATGTCCATACTTAAGCAAACATCACGTTGCACTAAAGCAAAGGCAATGTTATCCTCAGCTTTACTCAATGTTATTTATTTATCCACTGTTATACCTGTTATATTTATACATGCAGACTACATAAGGTATAACATACAGTACGGTAACGCTCTTATAATGTACACAGGTCACTACATACGTATTTAAATGCTATTTGAGAATCTCAAATTCAAACTCCTAGCAATTTTATTGACATTTTTACGACAAGAATTTTCATACTTATTTTTTTTTTTGATTTTTCCCTGATTTTCTCCCTAATTTAGTCGCGTCCAATTCCTCCCCGTCACTAGGGGGCGCTCCCACATTAAGGCTACTACTACCACTCAACCAGGAGGGCGAAGGCTATCAGGTGTTTCCTCCAAACCACGTGACGCCAGTCGACCGCATCTTTTGAAACTGCTCGCTCACGAACTGTTGGGGGCGGCGTAACACACTTGGAGGACAGCGCTATCCGTTCCTTCCGCTTTCGTGAGCCCATGGACGCCCCTGATTGGCTGTAGAGCCTGTGATTAATGTGGGAGCACTAAGTACCTCTCTGAGAGAGCTCGGCCAATCAGCTCTCTGTAGGCCTCCGGCTGTGAGAGGTAGCAGCATCACCTAGGGATCAAACTCGCGATCTCCGGACGATAGGGCGAGCACTTTACCACTGCGCCACTCGGAGCCCCAAGAATTTTCATACTTAAAAAAATTATTTATTCCAACAGCCATAATAAAAATACATTCAAGCTCATCTTTTTTTCAAGGGCAGCATGTACTTATGCTGGGAAAAAGAAATCTTAATGTGAAATTACAAATTGAGCGGAATCAGGATGCATGAAGAATTGTTTCCTAATTACATTTTGGCACCCTGCATCTAAAATCAAATTAAGATCTGAGTGGACATTCCAACCGTAATACTGATAGATGACCAAATAATCATAATTTCAGGCAATTCAATTGTTTTTATGTACTGTAAAAAAGGAGGCCAGTAATGTACACATGACATACTGTACTGTATAAAAATCTTGAGCCACCCTCATTTCTTCATATTAAAATGAATTAAATGAGACCAATCATACCAAGTCACGTATTAAGTCACACAGGTTAGTTTTGTGCCATGGCCAATAAAGTGCAATTTTGGCTGAAAATCTGTTCATAAATACATGATCTTCCTGATCCTTCAACACAATTGAGACAATGTTAAACATTTAATCTAAACATAGTTTTAAAGCACTTTAATGAATACCATCCAAGCTGGTTACTCCATTTGTGATAGAAACAAATGCATTTTTATTTTGTTGCTATAAACCCGTGTTGCTGGCAAAGTTATTTGTAGAGGTAGCAGAGAAATCCTGGTGTCAAAATGAGGTGAGGGTTCCCTATTTTATTTTATTTTTTTACTAGATCAAGGAATTCTCATTTAAATATTAATATCGATGTATTTTTTTTTACAAAAAAGTTTTTTTGTACATTAGTTAGAACTCGCTTTTTCAATAATATATTTACATTTCATACATTGGAGGCCCAGAAACCAGTATCATAAACATTTCTGTCTGTATGCCTTTGTCTTTATATGCGCAGGCCTGTATATTGGAATGTCTGTAATGAAAGTATGCAGCACACGGAACAGAAACGTAAAGTAAATGCTGTAATACCCCAACAAAGCGCCAAAATCCTCATGAACAAAAATAAATGTGAAATGCAGCATCGCTTACCCCAAAAAAAGCTATGAAACTTTTAAAAACTGAATCTTCAAAGACGTACACTACAGACAGATCATTGTATGTTTATTCTTCCTGCAGGAAGTTCAAAACCAGTTTCTCATATGTTCCGAAACCGTGGTGCTAATTAACGTAGTGATGTGGAAGGCCACTATGAGGAAGGCAACACGGGTCATTAGTGCTAACGTATTCGCAGCGGTCCGAGGTGAGCCCCTGTAAAATACCCGGACTGAGCCTGACTTAGCCGCTCAAATAAAAATGTTGAGTAAAAGTGATGTTATGAGCAGCCATGTACCGGATGTAATAATCTACTTTAAACAGGAAGAGTATTTGGCTGACAATGAAAAAAGTACAACTTCGCATAAACAAAGTGTACGTCTTGCAAAATTTTATTTCTTTGTATTAATAACTTAGACAGAGAGTTTTCCCCAGATTACATTAAAGCTGATCAGCTTATTTTTAGCTTTAACCTTTTAACTATTTCTAAAAACTCTTTTCCCGTCAACGGCGAGTACTAACACTAGTATTATATATAAGCGATCATTATACACTAATAGACTTGGGCATCAAAACACAGCTAAATTGAGCAAGGAATCTGAAAATTTGCATATCTCAAAATCAGCCAACATCTAACTTAATACCTGATTTGATATGACAGATCACAAAATATTTAGATAAAAAATAAATAAATAAATAAAAAAAAGGGGAACACATGTTTTTTTCTGTGACAGGCTGCAAAGTGCCTAAGGATATAATTAAAAAATTGGTTGTTTAGGCAACAACCTATATAATACCATACAAAAACCCAGTATTTCCTTAACGCCTGAGTATTACATATCTGGAATCCTCTGAATGTTTACTACATGATTGCTGCAATATTAACTGATAAGGAAGTGACAGTATAACAAGTTAACTGAACTGCAATAAGGAAATCTGTGATATTTGCATTAATGGCCATAATGGCTGATTTCCGCTCTCATGTAGCCTCCAGTTGTCAAGTTAAATTTGCAATTTAGCTCCCGATAATTTAACGGTAGAATGTACTGTAGTACTCTACTATATGGAAAAAGTTGCTTCCCAAGACCCAATCAGTAGTGATGATCAGATCTCTACTGACCTCAGAGCAGCTTAAGGTGACAATTTATAGTAGGTCTGTCTGTGATGAACATTATACAAATGTAAGTGCTTCTCAGGCCAGGTGATGGTTTGTAAAAGATGAAACTCATAACATGGCAAGGAAACAGCTCGCTACGGTAGTGACATTAATGCATCAGCCAGGTTATATATAAACCATGGTGTATTGTCTATAGTGGATTTCTGCAACGAGGATCTTACCAAGTTATAATCAATGATGATATCACGGGAGACAAATATCAGAGAAAATATCACTGTATTGTTTTAATAAAATAACAAATGATATAGGTAATAGTTAATAAAACTAAATAAAATATATAATACTTCATAATAATAATAATAAAAAAAAAACACACACATTGGTGCACTTACTTGTAAGTGATTTGTGTCTTACAAGTTTCCAAATGCTCAAATTCCTTAATTTGGTCGGATCTCACATCCTTCTTCTCTGGATACACTGTGAGGTGGTGGAGGTATGTTTTTATAACCATCAGGACCAATCAGAATGCAGACCTACATGACAGAGTAGGAAAAGGCCTAAATAAGCATGGTACTTTAAAAAAAATTAATTATCATTGCATGTTCCATTAGCACAATACAATTCAAACGAGAGACAAAGCAAGAGATGTAAAGCACCAGGTCTATTAATTACTGTAGTTATAAAAAATTCAAAGCGCAGTTCCTTCACATGGCTACATAATACACTTTTATCATCATGCACATCAATAATAATGTTTACACTCTGTGTCCTAGATATGCAGCTCCAGCATAAAATTCTTTCTCCTTCCGTGCTCCTCTGCCTGGAGCCCCTTCTAAAGTCTGTATTCCTTATCCAAAAATGCACAGTACGGTGATGAGTCACTTAACCACAGTGTATCATTTGTATGGCGATGGTAAATGTATAAATTTTACTTTTGTAAAGTTTTTTTTTTTTTTTTTTTTTGTCCATGAATGAAGATCCGAGCCGAGGTGGCTCCAGGTCCACTGTAGTCGTTCCTGTGAACATTCAGCGAGTGAAAGCATGATCATTGAACTTCATCAGAGATGCACCTGTACAGAGTTATTGCCACATACGATCAGGGAGTTATTGCCACATACGATACAGTCCTGCCCTCGCGCCAAGCCATTTTCACACGTTTGAGCCATTAAAGGAGTTCCTGGGAGGCCAGTGTTTCAGACGCGAAGCATGCAGTCCAAACATGGCTCCGGCGTACTGAGGAAACTTTATAACTCGATGGTTTCCAAGCACTAGTGAAACACTGGGATAAGTGCATTAGTGGAGCAGGGGATTATATAGAGAAATCAAAGAAGTTTTTACTCTCATAACTTTATTCTGTTATATTGCACAAAAGTTCTGGTTTGACTGGAATACCTAGATGTCCGTGTGTAACTAAGATCTGTGGCGCATTTTCTATTCCTTGTATTATCTACATGAAATTGACAAATTAAAAATACAATTCCATGCCCCACAAGTTATCCTTCTCTTTTAAGGAAAACAACAAAATATATAATGAATAATGTTCACTTTTTGACGGCAAAAATTCACAGTGCTACCAGCAGTTCTAAGAGGGGGGAAAAAAAAACATGATTTACAGACTAGGGCTGATTATTTTCAAGCCCAGACTGCAGAGTTACATAGTTTAACAGCGACCATTATTTCATTATTGACGCCTAACTACAGTAGCTCAGTGGTCAATGGGACTAATATATTTAAATCCATATTGCTTGATCAGAAGTGAGTGAAAAAGTTGATGAATTAAAATAAGAGGTGCAATAAAGATGAAGAAAGTGGACATTTAAAAAATAAATTCTACTTGCCTTAAAAGGGAATACTTAAAATGTAAATACGCTACGCACACACTATCCAAATAGATGTACATAGGATTTGTGTGGTTTGAACAAACAACCATATTTAACTTCATGTCCAGCTTTTCAGTTGCAGTAGATCTGGCTGCCATTCCGAATAGAAATTTCATGATTAAGCACTTGACTTAAAAACAATTTAATGAAAACCAGATGGGCAATCCAAATCAGGGATTTGATCTGAATAAAAATAAATAAATAAATAAATAAATAAATAAATAAATAGAACAAACAGATTTTGTAATTCAGGGTACTATGGAATGGAGTGAACAAATTCTTATGAATGTTCTTTTTCTATTATAAACTGCTCTGCTGATACAGCCTTTGATATAAATAAATCAAAATACTGCTTTTAATTAGAAATGTGTATTTATTATTAACAATTTCACTATTATTTCCACTTTGCAGTGTGTCTGTTGCTTAAAGAATTGGACACATAATGCTTTCAACATAGATTTTGCTGCTTCATCTTTAAAAGCCCGGCTACAGCGGCTAATTCAATTCATATCCTCCTGTAGCCTGGTGTGCTGGTCTGCTTTTTTGAGATCACATGCGGAAAAAAAAAAAAAAAAAAAAAAGGTATTATTAGCTGATATTCTTATCTAGCGTTAAGATTTTAAAAAAATATTGTTTTCGCTCTGGGACAATTTAGCAATTTTGTTAGCGGTTGCATTTACTTTTTACGCGGAAAGTTTCGTTTCTTCTTGGGTTCATTCAGGTTAACGGTTCTAAACCCAGCTATTACATTTATAAATAAATGTGCGTGTGTAATAGTTTTATGCCTATACGATTAGACTTGATGCGATTGATCGTTTGCGTGTGATGTCAGACCTGATGAAAAGTCAGCTGACTTTTTCATCTGTCAATCTGTGGCTGTGGTTTTACAATGCCAGACAACTATTATACATGGAGATATATGTATAATACAACATCCATGGTCAAAAACCATGAAGGTTTCAAATCTCTCTTTTTTTTTAATCATGCATACAATATCCCAGCATACACAGTTTAGCCACCGATACAATGGTTTCGCCATTTCTACTATTTAACTACACAAACGATACTCTATAAAGACGACTGTATAAAGTAATGCCAGTGTGAACTCAGACAACAGTATGTGAAAAGAAGTTTATGTATATATACACACTGCTCAAAAAAATAAAGGGAACACTTAGTCCCAGTTTGACTTGAACGCCTCTCATATGTGTATGCATGATTCAAGTCAAACCTGGACTAAGTGTTCCCGTTATTTTTTTGAGCAGTATATACAGAATATATATAAATTTCAGAGTTTATTTGTACAGTATATGACATATTAGTTTTTTGCTTTAATACAGTGTGCACTCAAATCACTAAAAGTGAAAAAATACATTCTATATCGAATTCATCCTTCAGTAGAAGAGAGCAAACATGAGGAACTTGTAACTTTTTTACAATGCACTTAACATGGGCCATATCACTCACAATTTGCATAGGAATAGAAACAATGCGGAATCTTGTTCTTATATCTTTAGGAACGTTCTTTGTATTATATATCTAATAATTCTACAACATTTTATTTATTTCCTGTTTTCACACAGTTGGTGTGGTCGCAGACTTTTGGACCCCACTGTACATCAACAATCAACGATACAGCAACCAAAACCCCAACACTAAAGCATTAAAAGTAATTATACTGTATGTATTAAATCCAGGATTAACAAGCATTGATGTCTACAAATGTCAATTCAGCAGTTCTCTCTCTCTCTCTCTCTCCCATTCTCTAGACCACTTATTGTGGGAAGCCTGGAGTCTATCCCTGGGGACTCGGAGCATGAGGCAGGTTACAGATTGGACAGGTTGCCAGCCCATTGCAGGATACACATGTCTTTGGACTGTGGAAGGAAACCAGAGTACCCAGTGGAAACCTACCTCGCAAGGGGAGAACATGCACCTCCATGTACACAGACCCAAGGCATCAAACCCTCCGCCATGCACAATGCCGCCCATTAAACAGCAATGAGATATATTTATATCCTCTGACAAGTATATAATTTGAGCTAAGAGAAATTGCTATGCAATTGGTTCAGAAATAACACACATCAGTTGTACACTGGATTGCAAAATGTGTATAGTGTAAATGGTGTCAAAATTACAGAGTAAAGTCCACTTCATAAGGTTCACCTTGTTAGTACTGTGTTGGACCCACTGAATTCTTCATGGTACCGATTCAACGACATGCTAGAAACATTCCTTAGTGATTTCGGTCCACACTGACATGATAGCATCGCGCAGTTACTGCAGATTTGTCGGCTGCACATCCATGATGCGAATCACCCTTTCCACCACATCCCAAACGTGCTCTATTGGATTGAGATCTGGTGACCGTGTCGGAGATGATTTTAGCTTTGTGACATGATGCGTTATCCTGTGACCATTAAGGGACGGACATGGCCAGCAACAATACTCAAGTTGGCTGTTGCATTTAAACAATGATCGATTGGTACTAAGGGGGCCATAGCGTACCAGGAAAACGTTCCCTTACACCATTACACCACCTCTGCCAGCCTGAAATGTTGATACAAGGCAATATGGATCCATGCTTTCGTGTTGTTTAAGTCGAATTCTGATCCTACCACCTGAACGTCTGAGCAGAAATCAGACATTCCCTGTCCTTAGCTGACAGGAGTGCTGCTATAGCGCATCTGCTTCAGGTTCGACATATTGCGCATTCAGAGACGCTCTTCTGCATCAGCTTAGGCGTAATGAGATGCTATTTGAGCTACTGTTGCCTGTCTATCAGCTCAAACCAGTCTGGCCATTCTCCTCTGACCTCTGGCATCAACATGGCTTTGTCGCTCAGAGAACTGCCACTCACTGGATTTTTGCTCAGATCAGACTGTTTTCTGCAAACCCTAGAGAGAGGTTTTGCCTAAAAATCACACAGTAGATCAGCAGTTTTTCGGAAAATACTCAGACACACCCGTCTGGCACCAACAACCGTGCCAGTTAAATCACCTCTCTTCCCCATTTTGATGCTCCGTTTAAAGTTCAGCAGATCATCTTGCCCATGTCTACATGCATGAGTTGCTGATTAGCTATTTGCATTGTCAAGCAGTTGAACAGGTTATGAAAAGTTTCTGTGAAAAAAGTCACAAAAAGGTTCCTTCCATGTTTTTCTCTGCTCGGCACAGGGTCTTTCCAGGGCCTCTAGGCTCCTTCTCATCTCATCTGTTTCCCTGCACGCAGAAATCTAGGCTACACCATAACTGGTGTATAAATAATACATTCAGTTATTTCAGCAAAATGAATTTCTCATCACGTCATCACAGCCTCCTTGTTAAAAAAAAGAACCAAAGTGACAGAGTTAAAAGATTGCTGCAAAACGTGACATGTAAAGAAAAGGTGAACAAAAGGTAAATGGATTAAATAAGGGAAACGCAGTTTGTAAAAGCTTGGAAGCTGATTGGAAGCTGAAAGAACAAAAACAACACCCAGAATCAAATTTCTTTTCGAATAATAAGAAAATTGTGAAAGTAGAACGACGACAGAGAGAGCGAGAGAGAGATGTTTCAGGCTGGAAAGGTGTCGGAGAAGGGCAGGATGGGTGGGGAAGGTGTGAAAAATAGGGAGAAGAGGAAGGAAGGAGTGCGAGAAAGCGCTGAGTGATGCTGAATACAGTAGCATATATCTGCAATACACAAAAAGCCCTGCAGACAGCACATTCATCATTTATGTAGTCAATGCAAATAAATACATTCGAAACGAAACCCCACAAAACGAATACAAATTCTGTACCTCCTGGATCTCCATGCTGCTGAATTCAGGCTCGAGTTTCTTTTAACAGCTGTGCTTGCTAAAAATACTGTTCAAGCTGCATGACAGTGTTTTTTTTTTTTTTTTATCTTGTGGCTATGAATAACACACACAACAATTACTGTGTCAACGAGCCTCAGTATACCACCTATGATTCAAGACTAGCAAGCCAGTGAATTTTCCTATGGGTGTCTGAGCCAGTGTGTGAGCAGCGTATTTGGTTCTTTGACCATCACGTAACCGCAGAGATGCAATGGCTATCATCATGAACGGTTCAGGCACAAACATGACTTTGATGATAATCAATAACAATCTGCCTCTGTAACAGGGATGAGTCATGCTGTCTTTAAGCTGACACAAAGAGGAATCAATGCCTGGCTGTCTGTGTTGGCCCTAATGCAGGCTGACACCAAGGGTTCTCGAAACGCTATAAATTTCAAACACGCACTAAGCTCACGCTAACTGCAGCGAAGCAGCCGGACATACAGACTTCTCCGATCACATTAGTATTTATAACACCCATTCTCAAATACAAAAAAATAATTGCTGGGGGAAAAAAAAACAGACTAAATACAGACAAAACACTTAAACAGTACCCACAATAAAACAATCAAGTACTAACAAAACACTGTAGAGAAAACACAAAAGAAATAATACAAATAAAACACCCAGACAAAATAATACATACAAAATAATACTCAAACCACTGCTTGCAGACAAAACAATACACAGACAACACACTCAATTTATACTGTAAAATACACAGCAAAACAATACACAGACGACAACCTATTATAGCATTTTGTCTTAAATCACCTCTTTTTACATGATAATTCAAAAACCTAACGAAAAAAATAATCAATACGATTAACAATTTTATTTTACTGGCTCAGGTGGCTAAGGCTCTAGGTTGTTGAATTGGTTTGAGGTGGGTTCCCGCCCCATACCACCCAGCCACTGTACTCAGTGCTGGTTCCAAGCCTGGTTAGAAAAATGGGAAGGTTTCGTCACAAAGGGTGTTGAAAAAAAGAAATAGTGTGGATTAGATGGTTTGCTGTGGCAGCGCCTTGATGGGAACAGCTAAAAGGAAAGTGTTACTGTATTTATTTTCCTGCAACAACCTAGATCTGACAATACCCCTTTATTTTTGTTTGCCCCTCTCACTATGCAATGGACACACTTTTTTTTTTTTTAAGTTAATACTAACATTAAACATTTTCCTATAGGAACAGCTATAGGAAAAAAATACCATAGTCTACTATGGTAATTATCATTGTATATTGTATAGTATTTACCTAAAACTATATTATCAGGATACCTAGTTGTCGATTCGACTTGAATTGCAATTTTCTAAAACCATGATTTTATAAAGATGTAGATGATTTTTTTTCCAATTCTAAAAATTTGCAAATTAATTGTCTCGTACCACGCAAGGTGCTTTGCTTCCTACCGACGTGTGACTAGTTTAGAGTGCACCCATCTCTAGGACTATAGAGGAATGGCAACATTTTACAATTTTATATAAATTGCACTCTGTAAAAGGTCCGGGTTCGATTCCCCGAGCCCCAGCCACTGGATGCAGTGCCAGCGCCAAGCCCGGATAAAATGGGAGGGTTGCGTCTGGAAGGGTGTACAACCTGTGCCAAGCTTTTATGTGCAGACTGGATGGTCCACTATAAAAACTACAGTATTTATTATAGTATTTTATCTAATAGGCAGTTGGAGTCCCATTGCAATCTAAGGAAAACCAGGTATGGATTTCCACAAAAAAAGTATGTTTTTTTACTTCATTGTAATTCTGTGTTGTTTAGTTTGATAAGAAAAAAAATCAGATCGGGAGACCTTGGGGGCCATTCAACTGGTCTGACACTAACCCACATTGGATAGATCCCTCCAAGACTGTTGGAACAAAAAACATGATGGTATGGTGTGGTATATGGGGTACAAAGATAGTGGGGCCATTCTTCTTGAAAAGTTTGCCCCCTCACATATACAAATGTGCCACAAACAGGACATTAATATCACCAACCCTTCCCATTTTATTAAGGTGTATCCATATAAATGGCCCACCCCGTACTATGAAAATGCACCCGAACATCCACAAAGCCATTTACTTTATGCAATAATGAATTTGCATAATGCTGATCTACAGTACTATACTGTATATATAGTAATATACTGTACAAACAATTAGAAAACTAAGCCCTGACCTAGTTTATCACATCACCTGTCAGGAGTCAACATAGTTCTAAAAAAAAAAAAAGAAAAAGAATTTATTTATTTATTTATTCATTTATTTATTTATTACTGCACTGACCAAATACCTTCTTTATGTCCCATGTTGAATTGCTCATGCAAGTAGCAAGATATAAATCTGGACTCCAACACACTCATTCATTCCCTTTTCCACTGTCACACAGCTGCTGCAGTTCCTCACTCCTCCCCCTACTGCCCTCGTTTGTTTCTCTGTGTATGCCTCCGTAACCCTCTGTGTCTCTTTCTTGCTTGTAAAGCGCTAAAGGAGAGGTCTGTATGCTCTGGCATCGGTTCAATGTTCTGGGAGTTTAAATCCAATTCAAATTGCTGTATGTGAGTGCAGGCAGGGAGATATCTAGCCAAGCTGGAGCAGACGATACTGCGGTTAATAGAACAGAAACAAGAACAAACAAAGAAACATTAGTGAACCTGAACTCAGGCTTGAGACAAAATAGACCCTGATGTCACATAAGAGAGGTAGAACAAATAAGGACACTGTGCTGACATTAAATCCAAATAGATGAATACGGGGATGTAATTGAAACTATAAACTAATGCATGAAGTATGGGGCACTTCCTTTTCCCCCTTCATTTCTTCATTTTCAGTAATTGCTTGGTCACAGTCACAGTTGATTGACATGTAATATTTTACCACTATGAGAGACGCTCTAGTGAAAAATTTATTTCTGCCACCTGACCATACAAAAGACACATACAATCGCCAAAGCACATATACTGATTTTGCCTGACTTACAATGTGCATAATCAAACGACACTCTTCATTCACTACAACTAGAGTTAGGTCATCCTTGTTAAAAACATCCACTAAAACAAAGAAAAATAAATGCTTAATTTCTTTTGTTTCTGCTACGGAGCATCTTCTGCTAGGAGAGTGGCTAATGATTCTGCCTTTTCACTGTAGTAATAATTAAATCCATCCTCTCTCACACATCCAGTCTATCAGAGCAATCCATTAGCATAATAAACTGAACCTTATCTGCGCCTTTCAATTCAGTTCCATCCAGAATGACTTCTGGTGACTTTTAATCTCACCACCATTTGGAGATTAGTAGTCCGTCCACATGTCCAGCATACCCATTTTTATTTAATTTTTTTATTTTTGACCCTTTTTACCTCATTGTTTCTTTTGTTCTAAGCAAGTGGCTAGAGGGAAAGCTATAAATACTCACTCATGGTGGAGATTAGCAGCGAGACAAAAGTATATGACAGAAAAACATGTTTTGACTGACATTTTCATTTGACCCACTTAGACGCCTAAGTACAACAACACTGCATCGCTCTTTAGTGGTTTACCTAATGAGTATGATGGGTATTAGGGTATATTAAGTGATTGATTAAGTGATTGACTAGAAAATTGCGTATCCGGACAGTGTAGATTTCCATAGCCTTGTTCCGAATGTAGTAATGTACAGTATGTTGAGAAGAAAGACTCGCTGCATGAGGAAGCAGCTGTGTCTGGACTTTAAGTATGCAAGGAGAGAGCATGAGATGGCCAATCAATTCTCCACAGAGTCTCATATGTCTAGTCGCATATGTCTGCACATATGTGTGTTTGAGAGAGAGAGAGAGAGAGAGAGAGAGAGAGAGAGAGAGAGAATGAATCATAGCTTCAGTGCGGCAATTCTTTAAAAATACATACATACATACTAATATACACACACACACACACATATATATATATATATATATATATATATACACACACAGTATATACAGTATCATTTTAATCATACGCTAGATTCTCACCTCTTAGTGTATACTCACTCACCTGTAGAGCTGTGTCTCCCCATGTTATCGATTTAGTAGAAACATTAATCTGACCACCAAAAACAGATTTACAAGTAATTTGCCAGATCTGTCCGAACACATTACTAGACCCCTAATTGCAGACGATCTACAGGGTGGGCCATTTATATGGATACACCTTATCTCTATACATACTGTATATATACACACAAACTGTATATATACAGTATGTATAGAGAGAGAGCAACAGCGAGCACTGTCACCTCTAGGATCAGGGTTCGATTCACGCCTCTTGTCTGTGTGCATCAAGTTTGCATGTGGGTTTCTGCTTCAACAATACTCTGGTTTCCTCCCACAGTCCAAAGACATGCCGGTTAGGCTAATTGGTGTTCCCAAATTGGCTGTAATGTGTGTGAATGACAACTGGGCATCGAGCTGGCAACCCTTAAGTAACTGCCATACAAATGACTGCTATATGTCCAAGGTGAGGAGCATCTGTTGCCTGATGTGCCAGATGGCACATGGTTGGACCAAATACAAAAAATAACATAAATAGTTTTATTCTGTATTTTATTTTAAACAGTATCAGCAGACTTTTTTTTTTTACTTTCACATGTGCAAGATACACGTGCTTACTTTGAACTGCTAGTGGATCACTATTGCAACGCGAGCCATTGTCTATATATCATATTTAATAGTTATTGGGTTTAATTACATGCTAGGTCTTAAAACAAGCTCGACCACAATATGGTTTTGGAACCGATTCAGATTATGTTTAGGTAGTGTTGTAAGACATCCAGAGAGAGAGAGAGAGAGAGAGAGGTTCATGCAGTGTTACAGGGGAAGGAGCTGCTAGTATTGCCTGGATATCCCCCTGTACACCCCTACAACAACCTACATCACATGTTTTCCTTTTTTCACTGACTCATGACAAACCCTGGAGCAATACACACACACACGGAAAATTACGCAGCACATGCACGCGGCACCAGCAGATCCTGCACACACACACACACACACACACTGCATGCGTATTCAAGCGTCGACTCACTGACAGCTCGTGTGTGCATCAGCAACGGCAAAAACGCAGCTCAGCTGATCATGTGCACACACATAAGAGATGAACGTGTCCACTGCGCTGCGTCAGGAACGTCCAAACCAAGGGCGCACAGGCGGCGAGCGCAGGAACACACGCGCACACACACACACGCGCGCCCGCGCGCGCACACGTACAAGTGAAGCAGCAGGCACCGAGCCACACCTCACCTACTGATAGAAGAGAAGCTTTGAAGGTTTGTCCTCATTCCTCCAACTTCACACAGCATTGCTCAGCCAAGGATCCACGGCGTTATCTATATGCCCAGGCATTACACAATGAAGCGGTCCCATTCAGCCCTCATCCCCTCCTTCACACAAAAAGCTCCAGGCAAACAATGAGCCACACATCTCACAATCTGGCTGAGGTTTTTAGCTGAATATTTCAGTGATTAAAAACTGATCGGGTAATTAACCCATTGTGGGATAGCATGAAACTTTTCCCCATTAGTGACATTTTATATGTCGTTCTTACAATATGACATCATTTCTTTCGAGGAGAATAGAATAACAATCTCAGCTATAGTGATTCCTCGTAAATGAATGAATTTATTTTTTCGAGACAAATCGTATACATATGCAGTAAACAAAGAAAAGCATGGCCCCCTTTTTTTGTCCTGTAATCCGATTTGCATGTGTCTCAGGATCCCATTGTAAGAGAATACACGTCCATGCATGTACTGTACTGGAGCTTACACTACACACAAGAAAGTACAGCCAAAACAAAGCGGATAGTTTGATGACAGCGTTAATAAGAGAGGCGTCGGTTCATTCGGCAATTAGAACAAAGCATTAATGATCAAAGATCATGTCGTAATGAGGAGAATAATGCGTTACAGCGCTCACCTCGTGGCTTTCAGCGGAGCGAGGGCGAGGCGCGCGCGCGCGCAGGTGGACGCGTCCCCAAAATCTGGGCTGAATCCAAGAGTGGAAGAGACGGGATGCGGGTGTGTGTGCGTGGAAATGTGGATGCTGTCAGCGAGGAGCACCGCTCACGGGCGTTTAATCCTGGGAGAGGAAGCTCAGCCGCCCCACCCCCTCCTCCCCTCTCTTCATCCCTCCCTCATTCTCCTCCCTGGCTCCTTTTGCTTTACCCTGTCTACCACTCATCATTGTTCTCTCTCTCTCTGTGCCCGGCTGCTCCCAGGCTCCTGTTGGCAAGGTCAGCCACAAACACAGCGTGTGTGTGTGAGAGCGAGAGAAAAGGACAGCATATATACACATATTTTCTTTTAAAACAGACAAACTGCATGGGAAAAGTGGGTAATTTTTTAAAAAATAAATACAACGTATTTCGTTATTATTGTTTTGTCTAATATTATAATTTAATAAAAATTTTAATAATTAGGCGTGTCTGCGTTCTAGAGTCTAGCATAGTTCACTGCGTAGAATTAATGCGCACTGGTAATGTGTATATCGGAGAATCGAACCTTTTCGGCCACCATACCAAGAGAAGGTATCGCTTCTTCCGGTTGGGTGACGTCAGAACATATGACCGGAAAACAATCATATGATCAGTGTTTACAAAAAAAAAAAAAAAAGGTCCATCCATTCACACAGACGGTGCTTGATATAGAAGATATATTGTAAGTTCTTACGGTAAGGACTTTATTCTTTACTTTTACCATATATATTTTATTTTCATTTGAATTTGTTGTGTGCAAAATTACGCCGACCATAGATAATCTAGACTAGAAACAAACAAACAAAAAACTTTAGCAATATTATTCTGCACACAGTGGAATAATTGCTTATAGATTGCAGCAGAGCACTGAGTATGCGAGTCTGGGAAGTATTTAGGTTGTGCAGATCTTTTTCTTATAATTACTCAATCTTTGTTATATTGCAACATGGAGCTTTAGCTCGAGGAAAAGTGTTTTTAAAAATGATATAGGAAAGAAAATAATGTATCGTCATCTGATGTTTGTTTTGTCTGTTGAAGCTGGAAATATTCCAATGTAAAATCATTATGCATGTTGTAAACAGGTTTTTATTTGCTTAAAGACAGGCATCGTAGGAGTTCATACAGAGAAAGGCAAGACATTTTGGATAACTCAAAACATGCTTCAGGTCTACTCGCTCATCTCCTGTACTGCTTTATCCTGTTACAGAGTTGCAGGGGGCCAGGAGCTTATCCAAGGAGACTTGGGGCATGAGGTACACCCTGGATCCATCTCAGGGCATGCACACACACTCACACATTGTGGGCAATTTGGAAAAATCAGTTTCAGCCTATTCTTCTATGTTTTCGGACTGTGGGAGGAAACCTAAGTACCCAGAGGAAACCCACCACGCGCAGGGAGAACATGCAGAGTCCATGCTAACCATTAAGCGTTATCTTTTGCCATCTGTTATCAAAATGCTCAGCAGTGTTTAGTGCTGGCAGCGCGATGACTTAGTGGTTAGCAATGTTGTTTTGCACCTCCAGGTTCTTGACTTGGGTCTGTGTGGTCCGGGTACTCTGGTTTCCTCCTACAGTCCAAAGACATGCAGATTAGGCTAACTGGTGTTCCCAAATTGCCTGTAGTGTGTGAATGAGCATGTGAGTGTGTATATGAGTGCCCTGCAATGAATTGCCACGCCATGCAGATGTACCCTACCTCGTGCCTTAGGTCTCCTGGGATAGGCAGGGACCCTGTCCATAGGATAAAGCGGTATGGACGATGAATAAGTGTTTTATGCTGATCTCAAACTTTCATGAGATCACAATTATAATTTACTGCACAACTTCTATTACCTTGCTAAATGATATGCTTACATCCCAAATGTTCATAACAAACAAATTAGATTAAACTTATGCAATTTTTCATAGCATTCATAATCACCCAGATTTTTTTGTTAAAAAATAAGAAATATTTGTTCTATGTTACATGCACAAAATGTATGCTGATTACATATATTGAATGCCACCTAGATAAAATAATCTATGATTTAATCACTTTGACTGCTGAACAGGCATTGATTGATTGATTGATTATTTCTTATCTGAACTCTTTTTGAAGGTCATCATGAGGCTTGTGATCCTTGACGACTATGACCTGGCCAGCGAGTGGGCTGCCAAATACATCCGCAACCGTATTATCCAGTTCAAGCCCAGTGCAGAGAGATACTTTACTCTGGGTTTGCCCACAGGTACAGTACATGAGTGCAAAATGAAGGAATGCTTTATTGTTCGTTTTTATGTAACTTAACTGAAAAGGGTCACATACAGCCCATGCAGCACTGTATACATGTTCTATACCATTAGCAAGAAATTTTTGAATGGTGGTACATTCAATTTCACTATTTAAATATCCACTTATGATTTAATTAGAATTTTATGTTTTCCAGGAAGCACACCACTCGGGTTTTACAAGAAACTGATTGAATATTACAAGAGTGGAGACCTGTCCTTTAAATATGTGAAGACTTTTAATATGGATGAGTATGTTGGTGAGTCACTGAGTCTTATCATCACAAGTATGATGAAGCATATTGTTAACGTCAAGCGCGTATCATTTCTAAATAGACATCCGACGTCTTTGGATTAACAGCATTTATAAGTACTGTAAATTACAGTTTTAGTAGAACTGCTAACATAAAAGCTCACTTATCATCTATACTGCTTCATCGGAATGACGTAAAAGCTGTTAAACATAAATAGAAGGTTAACAATAATAAAAAATATAAAAAAAATAGCACCTGTGCTTTTTCAACACTCAGCTAACTACAGTACTTCATAACCGCTAGTTAGTTTATATCGTTATTTGTTTTTATTAGCATAAAGTGAATGTTTTAAGTTAAAGTGGTAGTTTTAAGTTAAATACATAGTTTACAGTATATAATTTATTGTTGTCAAAGAGTTTATTGCTTCTTTATTAATCTTAATATATTTCAAGTATAACTCTATATAGCTTTCAATCTGTTTTCTGAGTCTCTGTGTAACAGCTAGAATTAATGCATCTAGTTTAATGAACTAATACAGTAAGTTAATTAGAATTGTACATGCCTGTTTTTTGTTTGTACAGCAGTACATATTTTCATTTTAGGGTGTGCATGCCTGTGTGTGAGATTTTACCTTATGCCGATAAAAATAACAATATGATTTGATAACTGACGCATGTAATGATAAAGGTATATACTAGAGAAATGTACATACAGGAACAGTATATACAGGAGAAGTGAGTCAGCCTCACCAGTTTCAATGGAAAAGTCTTTGAGCCTGATGATAGAAAATGTCTGTCCTGTAAAGCTGTCCTGTTGATGAATAATCCTAATTTCGGAAAATCCTCAACAAAACAGAGTTCATAGTCTAATACAGTGGAAAACAGCTCTGAGTCAAAATGGCATCCGTTCAAGCACAGTAAACACTGTATTAAAAAGGCTTGGATGCGGTTGCAGTTTTTGGCCACATAATGACAGTGTGTGGAAAGGGGACAGATATACCACTCAGATTTAGCCAAGTGGATTGATATGCTTTACATTTTACAGTGTATTCGTGTCAAAGGAGTATAAGACTCACTTTGTTCAGAATTAAGAACAAATCCGACCCATCACCGTGCTCCCAGAACAGAACTCGTTCGTAAGTCGCGGATATACTATACTGGTGGCAGCAGAGTCAAACCAAGTCTCCCCAGAACACCCCAAATATTTTTAATAGGGTTATGGTCAGGACGGTCATGGACAAGTGATGTCGGAAAATAACTTCTGGAATATACCTGTGCCATCAAAGCGAGAAAAATTAATTCTCTTGATAACCTGGTCATTCAGTACATTCAGGTCATTAGCTGACTTTATTTTATTGCCACATAATGTTGCTAAGCCTAGATCTGACTATCTGAAATAGCTGCAGATCATAACACTGCAGAGACTTGTAAAGTGGAGCCCCTATGCATGAGGGGTGCAGCAATTCTTGGAATGTGCTTTCCTTCTTATACTGATGCATTTGACCCATTGCTGTGGAATAGGTTAAATCTGAACTCATCAGCCCACCGTTTAGAATCACTGGTAGGACTTGTGGATTTTCGCACCAGCAATAACTTAAACTTAGTATCAGGATGTGGACCCTGGAGCTGTCAGCTGACAATGTTATCTGATGTGTTCTGGAAACAAGCAGTTCGGTAGCTTTTTGAACTAGGAAGAATGGAAAGGAAATGAGGAAACGCATTTTAGACAGTAAGAAAAGTAAATCCATCAAACCCTGTCATCTGTCAACAATGGTTTATATATCAGAATGAAAGAAAGCATAACATACCTGAATGATTGAAGCATAGCATTAAAAATATATTGCTTTATTTAAATTACCAGAGGACAATTTGAAATTAAGAGAACTGTCTCTAAAGTATATTTTGTATAATATTCATGTTTTTTAGGCCTGCCTAGGGACCATCCAGAGAGTTACCATTCTTACATGTGGAACAACTTCTTCAAACATATAGACATCGAACCCCAGAATACCCATATTTTGGATGGCAATGCAACTGACCTTCAGGCCGAGTGTGACTCGTTTGAAAAGAAGATAACAGCTGCTGGGGGCATTGAGTTATTTGTAGGAGGTGTGTTCATAGATAATGCTTAAGAATGAGGTTTTAAAGGAAAATGTCACATGTGTGTCTCAAATAGCAGATTCTCTCCATTACTATGTACTTTTTTTTTTTTTTTTTTAAGCAAACCCAAAAAA
>JAAGKR010007738.1:0-15842 GCA_011419295.1 Clarias macrocephalus | reverse complement strand
GGCAGGACTAACTATAACAGCATAACTAAAAGGGAGATCCAGAAGGAAACACAAACATGAGGGCTCCCTGAGATGTAAAGCAACCAATCACCTCACCGTCAACAAACCTGAGTGAACAATGAGACTGGGGAGGAGAGCATCTAAACATACCAGTTCACCAGAATACTCTACGTCCATGAGTCCCCCAGATCTGCTCCTTTACCTAAGGCTAATCTATTTACAAAAATGCTTGGCTAAATAAATAAGTTTTTAGCCTAGACTTAAACACTGAGACTGTGTCCCGAACATTAATAGGAAGACTATTCCATAACTTTGGGGCTTTGTAAGAAAAAGCTCTGCCCCCTGCTGTAGTTTTAATAATACGTGGTACTGACAGGCAGCCTGCATTCTTTGATCGGAGTAGGCGAAAACTAGTAAGTAGTAAGTAAAAACTGAAAAACATCAAAACCTGGAAAACTGCAGGAACACGTCGACTAATGCACATGACAATATAAAATTGGGTATGCATATTAATGGAACCACACTGGTGTGCTAATGGGTGTTATATGCCTATATATTTTTTCCTTGTTTGTTTATATCCTGATTTGGCTGTCACATGTCAAGACAGAAATGTTTTGATGAAAGTTTTGAAGTTCTGATGTGGAAATCTCTCAGACTGGCCTAAAGTTCAAGAGTGTTTATTGGTGTTTATTTTTAGAGAATGTAACAGGCAACAAAAGGCACTAAACTGTGTGAATGCTGAGAGGATAAGTACAGAGATACAACTGTGAGTTGATTCTAGGCTTCAGGAAGGAAAATGCAAGCGTCTTGCTATTTGTTTTCTATGAGGCTGTTTTTCTATGTTTGGCTTATTATGTTTCTATGTATGGCTTTCAGGTTTTAGATTTTTCCTGTTTCCCCCACTAGATGGAGCCACTAAGTGCTTATGCATATTATCATCACCTAGTAATACATTCTTTTATAAAATATATAAATAAATGTCTGTTCTGTGACTGGGTTTCTAGTGAGTACTGTAGTGAGGGCAAAATAAAGCCTTATTTGGGTGTCAAGGCTTCCCAGCCAATAGTTTCACCAAAAGGTTCACTTCATGAAGCTTCATTTAAGGGCTCATTGTACTGACATCTAGTCTAAAAATTTTGTGTAGCAACTGCAGTGGAACCTTGGATTATGAGGATAATTCATTCCGGAAGTGGGCTCGTGTTCCAAAACACTCGTAAACCAAATCATCATTTCCCATAAGAAATAATGAAAACTCAAATTATTTGTTCCACAGCCCCAAAAAATAAATACATAAAAATAATTAATACAATCTATAAAATGAAAATAAAACAAATTAATCTTTACTTTATCTTTTAAAAAAGGTACAAATAAATCCTGACAGATAAGTGTTTCCGTTGGCGCGTGCAGGCGCCTTGTGTGTGTGTGTGGAATTTGCCCCTTCCCTCGCCTCATTTTACACTGTAACACTCCTCCTCCCTCTCCCCACCTCACTTTTTAAGTTTCACAACAAACACACACACACACACACACACACAAAGGAAACACCATTTTAACAGGAAAAAAATAAATTTCTCTCTGGCATGAGCGTATATTAACGGAATCACAAACAAACAAATACTTGCTCGGTTTCCGATTAAAAATTTATTAAAAATCTTTGCTCGGTTTGCGGAACACTCATAAACCAGGTTACTCGCAATCCGAGATTCCACTGTATATACAGTGGAACCTCAGATTCCACTGTATCCTTCTTGTTTTGACACTGAGTGTCACATGATCACAACTGAGCCAAAGGTTCTTCTGTCTCTTGCCTTGCAGAATTGTGGGTAACTGTCTCCCATCTTCTTTCTTAGCCCCCTTTCCCCCCCCTCCTGCTCTCCTCTCTCTGGTCTCAATCACTCCAGCCACAATTCTTACACACATGGACAAAATTGTTGGTACCCTTCGGTCAATAAAAGAAAAACTCACAATGGTCACATAAATAACTTTAATCTGACAAAAGTAATAATTAAAAAAAAATTATATGAGTGTTAACCAATGAAAGTCAGACATTGCTTTTCAACCATGCTTCAACAGAATTATTTAAAAAAAATTAACTCATGGAAGAGGCCTGGACAAAAATGATGGTACCCCTAGAAAATACTGAAAATAATGTGACCAAAGGGACATGTTATTTTAAGGTGTGTCCACTAATTAGCATCACAGGTGTCTACAATCTTGTAATCAGTTAGTGGGCCTATATATAGGGCTCCAGGTAGTCACTATGTTGTTTGGTGACTTGGTATGTACAACACTCAACATGGACCAGAGGAAGCGAAGGAAAGTGTTGTCTCAGGAGATTCGTTGTCTCAGGAGATAGAAAAGCATGTTAAAGGTAAAGGCTATAAGACCATTTCCAAGCAGCTAGATGTTCCTGTGACTACAGTTGCACATATTATTCAGAAATGTAAGATCCATGGGAGTGTAGCCAACCTCCCTGGACGTGGCCGCAGGAGGAAAATTGATGACAAATCAAAGAGACAGATAATCCAAATGGTAACAAAAGAGCCTAGAAAGACTTCTAAAGAGATCCAATGTGAACTTCATGCTCAAGAAACATCAGTGTCAGATCGCACCATCCGTCGTTGTTTGAGCCAAAGTGGACTACATGGGAGACGACCAAGGAGGACACCATTGTTGAAAACAAATCATAAAATAGCCAGACTGGAATATGCCAAACTACATGTTGACAAGCCACAAAGCTTCTGGGAAAATGTCCTATGGACAGATGAGACAAAAATGGAACTTTTTGCCAGGGCACATCAGCTCTATGTTCACAAATGGAAAAATGAAGCAAATCAAGAAAAGAACACTGTCCCTACTGTGAACCATGGAGGAGGCTCTGTTATGTTCTGGGGCTGCTTTGCTGCATCTGGCACAGGGTGTCTTGAATCTGTGCAGGGTACAATGAAATCTCAAGACTATCAAGGGATTCTAGAGAGAAATGTGCTGGCCAGTGTCAGAAAGCTGGGTTTTGCAACAGGACAATGACCCAAAACACACAGCTAAAAACACCCAAGAATGGCTAAGAGGAAAACATTGGACTATTCTAAAGTGGCCTTCTATGAGCCCTGACCTCAATCCTATTGAGCATCTTTGGAAGGAGCTGAAACATGCTGTCTGGAAAAGGCACCCTTCAAACCGGAAACAACTGGAGCAGCTTGCTCATGAGGAGTGGGCCAAAATACCTGCAGAGAGGTGCAGAAGTGTCATTGACAGTTACAGGAATCGTTTGATCAAAAGGTTGTGCAACAAACTAATAAGTTAGGAGGTACCATCATTTTTGTCCAGGCCTGTTCCATGAGTTGTCATTTTTTTTATAATTCTGTTGAAGCATGGTTGAAAAGCATGTCTGACTTTCATTGGTTAACATTCATAGAGTTCTTATTTATTATTACTTTTGTCAGATTAAAGTTATTTCTGTGACCATTGTAAGTTTTTCTTTCATTAACCAAAGGGTACCAACAATTTTGTCCACGTGTGTATCAAAGTGCAGTTTAATTAGTTATATTTTTACTTAATATTTTGTATTAAATACTTTTATATGTATATTTTGTGGAACGAATCATCAGACTTTTATTATTTCTTATGGGGGATATTTGCTTTGGTATACAAGTGTGTTGATACAAGCACGCTTCCGGAACAAATTATATATGCAATCCAAGGTTTTACTGTAGCATCCTCACAAGTAGCACATGGACATGCAGTTGCAAGTAAAGAACAGTGATTTTAATTATTAACATGAATACAAATACTAGCTACTGGTTGGGATCTTTGAACAGAATATATACATTTTCTAGTCAGTGTTAACGACGCAATACACACATCAATGATTAAAACACACACAAAAAAGGGGGAGATTAAAAACCTAGATACAATAACACTACATTTATTGAGATAGATTGAGCTCATTAATATAAACCAAAAGTTTTGTCTGCATTTTCCGTCTTCATATACAGGTGCATCTAATTAAATTAGAATATTATCAAAAAGTTTATTTATTTTAGTAATTCAATATAAAAAAATGTGAAACTCATTATATAGATTCATTACACACAGACTGATATATTTCAAGTGTTTATTTCTTTTAATTTTGATGATTATGGCCTACATCTAATGGAAATCAAATTTGTGTCTTATGCTCCATTTGCAGGAATATACTAAAAGGTCATTGCTAAAGAAGCAATAAGTGCTGTATCCAAGCACATTAATGGAAAGTTAAATGGAAGGAAACGATGTGGTAGCACTTTTTTGCATTCTTCGTGTCCAAGCCACTCTTCAACCAGAGACAACATCAGAGGTGTCTTACCTGGGCTAAAGAAATAAACGACTGGACTGTTGCTCAGTGGGCCAAAGTCCTCTTTTCAGATGGAAGTAAATTTTGCATTTCATTTGGAAATCAAGATTCCTGAGTTTGGAGGATGAGAGTAGATGTGCAGAATCTAAGTTGCTTGAGGTTCAGTGTAAAGTTTGCAGAGTCAGTGGTGGTATGGGGAGCAATGTCATCTGCTGGTTTACTGTGTTTTATCAGGTCCAAGGTCAGTGCAGATTTGTACCAGGAAGTTTTAGTTTTTTCTTATTTTTTGGTCTTAAGCAATGTTCTAATTTGCTGAGATACAAAATTTTGGGTTTTCATTAGCTGTAAGCCATAACCATCAAAATTAAAAGAAATAAACACTTGAAATATAGCGGGCTTGTATTTCAAAACACTCGTAAACAAATTTCCCCATAACAAATAACGGAAATGGAAATTATTGTTACACCTGTGCCACCTCAGTCCGGGGAGATAAAATCTTTCCCGACATGATGGAACAGTAGCGGGTCAGCTTCGTCACGCAACAGCTCACCGGGTCAGCCATGGATTGGGCGACAGCCATATGGAGCGCCGGGGGAAGAATCACCTGGTTCATCGAGGCTCTTCGCACGTTTTTTGATCACCCCGACCAAGGCAAGTCACGAGAACAGCAATTGCTACGGCTGCGCCAGGGTAACGCAACTGTTGCCGGCAGTTCCCGGGTTCTCACCCAGTGGATGGTGCGAAGCCAGCCTGTTAGCCAGGTTCCGTGATGGACTGCAATCCGAAATACAGCTGGAACTATCCTGTAGGGATACAGGCATGACCCTGGCCGAAGTGATTGCCTTGGCAATTAAATTAGATCAGCACCTCCGGGGCCAACTGCGGCACTCCTCTTCGAAGCAAAAGGTGAAATGATCCGTAGTCAGCTGCAACTAACAATCCCAATTTTGATTGGGCACAATCACGCATTTGATCCTGGACCCCTAGATGCGCCATATTATGTACACCGCCTGTATTGACGGTCCAAACCACAAACATCAAGTGCCCAAGTATCAGTCACGGTACCATCCGAGTATGCACAGTTTAAGGATGTGTTTAGTGTTAGGGCGGCTGCGCGACTTGGATTGGCTTATGGATTGGTAAACGCACCTGCGGTGTGTCAGGGGTTCATGAATGACGTGTTTCGGGATATGTTTAACAGTTTTGTTATAGTTTACTTGGATGATATCCTAGTATACTCACGGTCATATGCCGATCAAATCCATCATGTATCCGCCGTGCACAAACACAGGCTCTATGCGAAGGCGGAGAAATGCGAATTCCACAAGCTGGAAATTGCATTTCTCGGTTATCGCATTGGGCCATAGGGGGTCGGGATGGAGGCGACCAAGGTCTCGTCGGTGCACCAATGTTTCAGATCAGGGTTCCCAATTTATCGCCACAGTCTGGAAAGCTTTTTTCCAGAAGTTGGGGACCACAGTTAGCCTAACGTCAGGCTATCACCCCGAGTCTAATGGACAGGCAGAGCGGACTGTTCAAGAACTCGGGAGATACCTCCGGGCATACTGTAGTAGTCAACAGCACGAATGGGCAGACTGCTTAATCTGGGCGGAATACGCACAAAATTTGTTATGTCACTCCGCAACCGGCCTAATGCCGTTTCAGTGTGTGCTTGGGCTCTATCCTTGGGATGCCACTCCCACCGATGTACCCATGGTGGACCAGTGGTTTAAGAGAGTGGCAACACCAAGCGTACACCAAGATCTTCCAAGCAGTTCGTCATTTCAAAAAATATGCTGATAGACGGCGAAGGGAAAGTCCTCCGCTCCAGGTAGGCGATCGAGTATGGCTCTCGACACAGGACCTTCACCTCAATCTCCCTTGCCATAAGCTCACTCCCAGATACATTCGTCATTTAAATTGCAGCTGCCTACTCATTTCCGTATTAATCCAGTCTTTCATGTTTCTCTCCTCAGGCCAGTGATCCGGGGGCCGCTAGACGAAGGCACAGTAGAGCCTTCACTCTGTGGAAATAGAGGGCGCCACCACGTTTAGAGTGAGAACACTTCTGGACTCCTGGAGGAGAGGGGGTTCCCTCCAATATCTAGTGGATTGGGAGGGGTACGGCCTGGAGGAGCGAAGCTGGGTCCCGGCCCGAGACATCCTGAGCAGACAGCTCATAAATCAATTCCACCAAGCACGACCGTGACTCTCGGGCCGCCCCGCCTGCCTCTCCAGCCGAGAGCCTCTCATTCCTGTGTTTTGGTTTTTCCTTTTGTCTAATGTTAAACCTTTTTGTGAGAGAAGAGAAACAAATAATAAAACGAATCTAAGTTATTTCCCTGCATCTGTGTCCACGTTTTTGAGCCGACCATGACAATTATTCGTTCCACAGCCCAAAAAAATAAAAACATAAAAATAATTCATACAAAATATGAAGTAAAAATAAAACAAATTAACCCGCACTTTACCTTAAAAAAAAGTGACACTAAATCCCGACAAATAAGTGTTTCCTTTTGTGCGCCCAATCGCTGTGTGTGTGTGTTTGTGTGTGTGTGGGTGCGTGAAGCTAAAGTAAGAGGAGAGGAGCAATCACACCCCCCCCTCTCTTTCTTCTCACCTCACACAGTAACCCTACCTCGTCTCTTATTTAAGTTTCTCACACACACATTAACAGAAAGACTGTATCAGGAAAATTAACAAGGAACATAATAATAATAATAAATAAAGGAACTTGCATGAGCGCATACTAATGGAATCAATGCTGTAATGTAAAAATAAAACAAATGAATCTGCACTTTACCTGTGAAAAGAATCGCGACAAAGCAGTTTTTCTGTGTAGAGCAGAGAGTGTGTGTATGTGTGTGTGTGAAGGTGAGAGAAGGAGGGGAGGGTATGTGTGTGTGAAGGGGCATGGTGCCCAATGATGCGCGCACACATAACGACAGACTGATACAGAGAGAAAAAGGATCTTTAATCTCTATGAGACTTTCTTTTGCTTCATACGAGTGCACACATGTGTGTTATAATAAACAGTACATGCGCGCTGTACACCAATGCATACAAACACAAAATAAAAGATGTTTAGGCGCACACACGTGGTCACAGTGTTATAATAAACAGTACACGCGTGCACAGATGCTGATTATAGAGACATGCACTAAGACCCAACAGGGGAGACGATTACCCACAATTCTGCAGCGCAAGAGAGAAAATAACCATTGGCTCAGTTGTGATCATGTGACATTCAGGGTCAAAACAAGAGCACATGTGTGATACATGATACCCGGTACTCGTAAACCAAGACTTGCTCGTTTTTCAAGGGTTAATGATGGTATAATACTCCCTTCAGCCTCCTCATGAGTTTGATCCCCAGTTACCCTTTCTTTTTTTTTTTTTCAGAATTCTCGATAGAATTTCAGAATTTAGATTAACTTTAATGTAGTTTCTCTGAAGAAAATGTTTTTCATACATACGGTATAAACATGTTAGCATTATGTTCTGCATGCCGCAATAATTTAATTTTGACAGGTACGCTGTATGTAGTGTTAGTCTGTAATTTGAAAAGCACAATTATTCAGAGTAAAATAGTGCTAGTGCACATTCCATTTATCTGTTTTAGGGGATTCCTTGCATAGAGTCGAAGTTATGCGTTCTGTATTTTGGGATTTAATATTTATTATACAGTTTGTCAACCATCAGCACTCCTATTCTGTGGCCTTGGAAATAATCACAATAATAAAAAAAATATTAATTTTGTCTTAGATTTACACTATAATTTAAGTTAAACAAATAGAAATTAGCATTTGACTAACACATTATATTTTTAACATACACTTAATTTGTTGATACATTTCGATCAAAATATTTAATAATGGAGTAATTATACTGAGAAGTTTCAAAAGCTAAAATCATTAGACATGTTCTTCAACTTTCAATTGAGTAAATTGTCCCACGCAAAGAGTGGGTGCTCATGGGAAATCTACAACATCGGAAACAAGAAGCGAGGACACGCGTCTGCTGCGAGCCAAGAAGCACCTGGAACACCACTTTTATACACAGACATTTTAGCACAGACATTTATGAAATAATGACTGTGTTCATACAGTAATTACTAGACTTTTTGTCATATTGTTCACCTTCAAATTCAATAATGTTTAAATACACTTTTCTTTGTGGAGTACTTGTAGTACTTTTGTACTTTAAGTTAATTTTAGAGTATCATGCTATTAGGACTTCAAACTAAGTAAACAAAATAGCTTAATTGGAGTAGTCCTTATTTTTATTAATATTAAGGTAAGTAAGATATTTCCCTTTTTTAATCAGGTATTTTTAAATTTATTATTATTATTATTATTATTATTTACAAAGCTATGCAGCTAATTAAACTCAGACTAACTTCCTGCTGTCTTCCTCCTGCCTCTTACCAGGATTTGTAAGGAATGTTCCAGGTACTTCTCTCCATTCTCTCAGCAGTGTGTCATCACTTTTTCCGATGTTGTAGATTTCCCATGAGCACCCTCTCTTTGCATGGGACAATTTACTCAATTTAAAGTTACATGAAGAATATTGATTCGAATGAGTGATGAGTAATAAAGTTTTTGAAACTAATCAGTATAATGATTTCATTCTCAAATATCTTGATTGAAATTTATCAAAAAATATTAAGTGTTTGTTAAAAATATAATCTGTTAGTTGAATGTTAATTTGTATGTATGAAATAAATGTAAATAATAGTGTATATTTAAGGCAGTTGTATTTAGGCATATCATTTTTGGTTGTCAGAGATCTTATTAAAGTAACATAAGCTTTTAGTTATTGTGATGTTTACAAGGTACCAATCACTATTTAGACTATAACTTCAGCAGTTTCTCTTTTTGTTGCTTTTGAAGTTAATAGGACAAAAACAACGGGATAAAAACCCTTACAGTTAATTAAATATGTATTCTGTGCATTCTAAATAGCTTCTGAAAAAGGAAATCTATAAATAATTCCAGATCTACCACAGGAACGAGTTGTCTAATTCATACAACAGAGAATCATCATCCTATCATGTTAGGTTTAAAACAAGTGTCCAAATAATTTTTTTTTCAATACACTTACTGGCCAGGCCCGTAACGGGAGAGTTAAAAACACACGCAGGCATGATGTCTCAAGATCTTTGTTTATTTTCAGCAAAGAGAGCATATTTAAACTATTGGCTGTAGGTTCCTTTGTCGCACATGTCCCATACATCAAAAGAACATTAGAAGATGTCATTAGAAAATGTTAGTCAAAGAGAGAGACGGAGCGAAACAGATGATTTTCCAGTTAAACAGAAGAGTTCCAGTGGAGAGGATCTGATTGGATATATATTTTCATCTGGATACAGGCTATAGGATGTGTTACCACATACAGTAAGCAGCCAGGGAGCCTAATAACGGGAATGTTTTATGGTAACAAGAACCTTCTTATCAGATTATAATCTCTTAAATATCAATATATTAATTCATATTAAAAGCAGCAGGTGATACGTTCAACAGCTTTGTGTAATGATGTTAAGGGTAACAATAACAAACAACTTGTAGACTTTAACAAAAGTCTCTAATCTATGGGTGGAAATTGCAGCTCAAGTATCTTCATGCTTTGACCACAACGAGCCACTGATGCTCCTCCTCTAATGTTAAACCTGCTTTACTCACAGCAGCACATTTACAGTAATTCAGTGTACGTAAGAAGGAAGTGCAGCAGTGCAAACAGATACACAGTCATTTTAGAGATGTTTAAGTGTTCTTCTGAGTGAAGGGAAATGGTGGTGGATATCTATGAGAGTGCAGATGGTGTTAGAGGTCACAAGCCTGATCCTGAAGGCACTGACACAAAGAGAGAACCAGACACAGATACACACACAGGTAAGTGTTTAGATTTGCAAGACAAAAAGTGTCCCATGTGCAGAGATGCTTCAGTGTGTATCTGAGTGAGTGGAGATAGTGATGTGTGTCTATGAGAGTGCAGATGCTGTAAGAGAAGACAGAAGCCAAGTCTAGTTCTTTAACTGAGGATTTACTTATTTTTATACTTCAACAATTTCAGGATGGTGAGGAGGAGTAGCAACTATTTTAAAGACTTTTTTGCCTGTTATCACTACACTGCCTCCCTGTTCAGTTCAGGGTCATGTTCAACGTCTTAATCTACAAAGCGTTGAATAATATAGCACTACTCTACATTTGTGACCTTTGTGACCTTGTGAATAGTCGGGCTAATTGTGCTTTCTCAGTAGCAGTCGGTGAACGGTGGAATGAGCTGCTGCTGTACAACAGGCACGTCTCTTTGTTTTAAATCACAGGACTTTTTCATACTCTGACCGTTAATGCAGTGTGAGGACCAGGTGAATATTGTCTTTTCCCTTTTCCCTGATTTTGGATTTTATGTACTTGTTTGTTTGTCCCGCCTCGGGTCTGTGTGTGGAGTTTATATGTTCTCCCTGTGCTTGGTGGGTTTCCTCCGGTTAGTCTGATTTCCTCCCACAGTCCAAAGACATGCCGAGTAGAATAACTGCCATTTCCAAAATTGCCTGTAGTGTGTGTGTGTGCATACTGTATGTGCCCTGCGATTGATTGACACCCCGTCCATGGTGTACCGAGCCTCATGTCCTGAGTCCCCTGGTATGGGCTCCAGTCCACCTGTCAACCTGTACAGGATAAACACTATAGATAATGAGGGAGTCAGAGTGTTTAGTGTTTTATTGAAAACTAGTTTAATGGACTGAGGGGAATATTTCATTTTACTTATGTCTATTTTTTGTAGTCTGTTTGTAGGGTCTGCAGCTATGTTAAAACTGTACAGCACTTGCAAATCTTGCAAAGCTCTCATGTTTCTTGTACAAAGATCTGAAAGTTCTGTAACGTTATTTCTCGTCTTCAGCACAGTGTTTACACTACAGAATCCCACATGGATTTAGGTATATAACAGGGTGTACACACAACATCCAAGTCACATAATGTCTATTTCACAGAACACATTGAGGATGTTAAGTGAAGCATACGTGTCATTTATTACTGCTGAAGTGACCTGATGCAGTTTTATTTAGATCAGGCCATTATTATGATTATTAGTGGAATATTAATATCCATGTAAACACATGACAGATCCTGTAGACTAGGAGTGTTTACATGGACTCTAATAACCCACTAACATGTGGATAACTGCAAATATGATCATGTACATGTGTTCAGGGGTTCAGTGAATTAACTCTTGTTAAACTTCTAAAATACATTTAAAAATAATAATAATAAACACGTCTCTGTGATCACTTATCATTAGGAGGAGACGCTGCATGGAGCAGGTGGTCCAGACTGACTGCAGTGTGTGTGGTGCTGCCGTGTGTTGTCCTGCTGACTGCCATCACAATGGTGTCGATCAAATACAATAATTTGAAGATAGAAAACGAGTTACAGACCAGGAACAACAACCTGACTATAGCGAGGCAGAGAGAGCAGTTACAGAGGGTGAGAGAGGAACTCGAGAGGTTTTTAAAACTGGGTGAGTAAAACTTTACTGCAGAACTGTCACATGATTATTAATGAACATCACATCATAATTGTAACCCTTAATAGTTACATTTAATGTTGAACATCATTAAAACAAGTCTGTTCCTGTTATCACTTGCAATGCTGAAAGATAATATATATATATATTATCTTTCTGACTCCAGGATGGACTTATTCCAACTCCAGTTTTTATTACACTACTTCTGAGCAGAGGAACTGGACTGAGAGCAGACAGAACTGCAGAGAGAGAGGAGCAGACCTGGTGATCATAACCAGCACAGAGGAACAGGTGTGTGTGTGTGTGTGTGTGTGTGTGTGTGTGTGTGTGTGTGTGTGTGTGTGTGTGTGTGTGTGTGTGCGTGCGTGTGTGTGTGCATGTGTGTGTGTACTGTGTGTGTGTGTATACTGTGTGTGTTTGTGAGCATGTGAGTGTGTGTGTGTGTGTGTGAGTGTCAGAGAAAGAGAGAGAGAGATTTACTGTATTTATTCTTATATTTTTACTACAAACATTGACAGGAATTCGTCAATACCCTACGGAGCGGCAGAGTAGCTTGGATTGGTCTGAGTTACAGAGACAGAGAGAACAAGTGGAAGTGGGTGGACGATACAACACTGATCACTGGGTAAGAAATCACTCAACTAATAATGTGCTTATGATACAGTTACTGACTCTTCATTAGTCTGAGAAACACAACAGATCCTCTGATTCTCTCCTTCAGGTTTTGGGGAAGTGGAAAACCGAACAGTAAAGCAGGAGATGAGGATTGTGTTATAACTGGTGAAACATCTGATCCTGTGAACAACTGGGCTGATTATCCCTGTAATAAACAGTATACTTGGATCTGTGAGAAGAAAATATTTAACTGAATTGCTGTATGTGAATGAAAAGCAGTAAATTGAATGTACATGTGTATCTGTGTAGGTGTAGCACTGATTCTGCACATACACACAGCAATCAGGCCACAGAGGCCACATCTCCCCTAGGAGTCAGCAAATAATGGGATATTTCTTTATATTTAAATTCATTTGTAATTTAATACTCAATAAATAAATGTTTACTGTTCATAATTCATGTGTCAAGTGTCTCTGTTCTAAATGGAATTTTAGACTTTTATTATAGACTATAAATATGTTTTAACAGATCCTACATTTCCTGAGAAATTACCTAAAATCAGTTCAGTGTAATCTGTCATACAGAGTCAGACTTCTACATGTAAGCAGTGAATAAGAGGGAATTATAGACTGATGAGAGTGATGCACTGGTAGATCAGTTATTAGGAGGTGAAACAGTGATGTGCTGCTGTGAATGCTGTGTATTAAACTCGCTTCAGTAAAGCGAGGGTCCTCTAAATACAGGATTCTGGGAAAGGATCCGCTGCTTGTACACACACACAGTCAGGAAATCATCATAAGTACATCATAGAGTACATCATGATTGAACGCTTCCTGCTCAGGTGCAGCTAATAAGACTATATTTTTATGCTCCATGCTGAAAAACCTGAAGTTCACATCAGTGAATGAAAGCCTTTATATGTAATGGGTGTGGCTGTCAGTGATACCTCACACTCTGTTTATTCCTTTTTCTTCTTTCAGAGTGAGGAACTTCTGTATCTGCTTCATCAATAGAATCCTGTCAGGAAGCATCACAGCCTGGTTCTGGCACTGCATCCAGTGGCTGGGGTTTGGGCATGAGGTGGGAATCGAACCCTGGCCTTCCGCATGCCAGACGAGAAAAACCTACCACTGAGCCTCCAGTGCCCATGGACAATGCAATAAGCTATGGAGCTCAAAATCATTAGAAATAATTGGTTCCAGTGAAAACGTTAACTCATTTTTTCATGTTTTCAGACATACATTCAGCAACAAAACATAAATAAGCAAAATTGAAAATTAGCTAGTATAGTGAAAAGTCATCATGTAGTTCATGTTAAATGACACAACACTGCCCTCTAGTGGCACCTTCATTTAATAGTTACTAGAGTATGTACCCTTTGTTGACGGGTAACATTTTGATTTAATTTATGACTCAGGTTTAACTTCAGGCCAATCCCGAAGGACTGGCAAAGTTTCATCATGTGGTTCAAAATTCTGTTTTAGCCAGTTTTGCGCAATGCTGGGAAAAATTCAGCTGGACAAACATAAATACAGAGACAACATCTTCGGGGACTCGTTTTGGGTCCTCCAAATGGTCTGGTCATGACAAAGTCTCTGTCCATTTAATGGAGAAAAAAAGGCATGATTACAATAAAAGGGCATAATAAAATACAGGATTTTTGAGAGGAGTAATCAGTCATTTTTAAATAAATATTATTTTATAATTGACTACACGGAAAAAAAATGACTTTTTGGTGAGGTAAAATATATTAAATTAACCATCATAATTTTTACATGTTAAAAATAAACCTTAATACCTACACATTTAATTCATGTAATAAATTAACTGAGTGGAAAGAGTTAAAAATTATTATGTATTTACTTGTAATATTTAAATGTTTTATAGTCACTCCACATAAACCTAGTAATATTAAGTAAGTTTTACTTTGAAAGTTTAGTTTAAATTTCTAATTACACCGCGCATGCGTGTTTGGAGACGCTGCACCCGCGCTGTGGGTCAGTCAGAGGTGCTGCGCGTGTGGCTGGAGCTGGAGTCTGTGGTGTTCGAGGTAAGTTTACCTTTCTGTTTTGGATGTGATTCTTGTGTTCCTGACTTCCAATTAATGTTCATCTTAATCTCTGGACGTACAATATTTCAAAGATTTCAAATTTTAATAGTGTTGAGATTCACGTGGTATAAAAACCTGAACCTACGGAAGGACTTGTAAGATTTACTTGATAAAATCTTCGTAACAATTTGCACGCGTAAATTTTAAGTAAATTTTATTGCTACAATATTAAGTACAACTTATCCGTCATGGTGAGGTAAACTCTACTTAATAATTAAAGTAACGCTCATGAAGAAATCAAGTAAAGGTTTTATGTAAAATAAGTAAAGTTAATTTATTGTTATATCCGCAGGAACCTTGTTTTTATGAATTATTAAGTAAATCTCACTATAATTTTGTTTTGTGAGATTTTCCTTTACTTGGTTTTATCTATTTATATTACTCCCTATAATAATGTAAACATTGCTAATTTATGTTTTGTAAAGAAAATGTAATTATTTCATCAATATCTTACAAAATCACACAACAAAAATATTATTAAACAGTTTATTCACCAACATTACAGATTGTTTTTGACATTAACAGTCTCGATACAGGTTGTCTTTTTAATAAAAGTGGATTCAGTTAAATTTTGCATCCATAGGAACAGTAACCAGTGCACATGACTTTGCAGTATTGCCACAATTTCCTTTCCTTCAAGTATAATGGATAAATCATCCGGTTCTTCCCCTTCAACAGTACAGACTACGAGAATTTTAAGATGGTGCAAACGTCTCGGGTTACTTGGCTGTAACCCTGTTCCCTGATAAAGCGGGAACGAGATGCTGCGTGAAAACGCTACGGGAACATCTCTTTGTTGCCCGGTTGTGAAGCCTGTGCATGTCAAACCCGCTGAATACCTTCGGCTTATAACCTGTGCCAGGCATGACGACACCGAATAAGGTGCACCTGCAGGTTATAAATAGGAGTGAACCGGAAACATCCTCAGGTCAATTTTGTCTGAAGGACGTCCAGGCACGCCAGCAGTGCGGCATCGGAACGCAGCATCTCGTTCCCGTTTTATCAGGGAACAGGGTTACAGCCAAGTAACCCGAGACGTTCCCTTTCAAAAGCTACACTCAATGCTGCGTGAAAACGGTATGGGAACGAGAATATCAACGCCGCCGCACTGTAAGTGTCTGGACCCCCAGGTTGTGTAGCGTGTGCGCACAAGCCGAGGAGGTCTCAGACCTAGCTCTGGGATGCTGACTGAAGGATCCGTGAACCCGGAGTAGCATTGACATCCAGACTATAAAATCTAACAAACGTGTGTGGAGA
>JAAGKR010007737.1:24626-34933 GCA_011419295.1 Clarias macrocephalus | reverse complement strand
TATGTATTAAAATAAAATACAAATCACAATGTTATTATTTCACTTTAAGATGATATAAAATGAACAAGTCCATATCATTTTTGTCAAAGATTTACAGACTCTCATTATGGACATGACGTTTAATGAGATACCACCAATTCTGTCAGAAGCTTGTTGATGGCTGCAAAGTTTGAAACAAATATTCTATAAGTGGGCTGTATGTATAATTGTTGTTGATTAAAAAAGAAAAAAAAATAATAACAGGTATTAAGACAGATATTAATAGGTATAAGACCAGTTACAGGCACAATATCATTATAATATTCATGCTTATAATAAGAATGTGAAAAGTTTTGACTATGGCTGTTGCCTAAATGTACATTACCTAAGTTCAAATACCTTGTACCTTGCTACTACTACTGCAATACTGCTAATAATAATAATAATAATAATAATAATAATAATAATAATAATAATAATAATAATAATAATAATATACTGCATGACCAGAAAACGGGCACCATTTCAAATTATTGAATGCATCAATTTTCTGCATCAAGCAAAGAAAACAACTAGAGAGATTTGACATGACTGGAAAAAGGTCATGTGATCTGATGAGTCCAGACTGAGTCTGTTCCAGAGTGATGGGCGTGTCAGGGTAAGAAGGGAAGCCTATGAAGCGATGCTCCCATCATGCATAGTGTCCACTGTACAAGCCTCTGGAGACAGTGTTATGACCTGGAGTCGCTTCAGTCGCTCAGGTCGAGACTCAGCAACGTCATGTGGAGATAAAATGAAGTCACATGACCCCCTGAATGTACTGAATCACCAGTACATCACATCTATGGAGGGTTTATTCAGGACCTAGAGTGTGAAAGAGCAGTTCTGGGAGCATATGAGGAATCACTTGTGTGGGACCTTTTTTGCCAGGAGTTATAATAATAATAATAATAATAATAATAATAATAATAATAATAGCAGGCAGGGGGTCATGTGCTTGCTTTGACTGGAAGGTCTTATCCTGTACCTGAATGCCAGCAGGTTATTTATGATTACTGTTATATTTCTGTCAGCTGCTCATTGAGCTGTCAAACTTGCAAAGAAGAGAAAATATCTGCCAGTATTTTTATTTCCAGCTTGTCTACCTCAATAAAGATAAAATTACAGCGTTGATGAAAATAAATGTAGTCAGAAAGCGTTCCCCGTGCGTGTCAAATGTGCCTCTGAGCCGATCCCGTGGTGAGAAGTGAACGCCTTACTGTAGCTTCTGTCACCTGGCAGAGACACAAACAGTCGTTGAATCAAATTAGATCACTAGGAAGAGTCTGAGCATCCAACGAGGACAAAACATCTTTTTAACTAAACACATAATTAATTACACCACTAATCAGTGTGGATTGATTTGCTTGATTCTCTGATTGAATTAGCAAAAAAAATCTAACTCAGTAAGCCATGCACACACACACACACACACACACTATATATATATATATATTTTTTTTTTATTTATTTATTTATTTTTTTTTTTGATGATGATGATGATGATGATGATGATGATGATGATGATGAGAGATTGTCTATGGATGATAGAATAAAATGAAGCCACGGTTCCTTTATGAAACCATGAACAGGAACTAATTGAACGTAGAAATAAATTATTGTAGACCCTTTTTAGAGGTGATCAAGCACAGTGAAATTTCATTTGTAATACAGTGATGGCTAAATAGGATAAAATATTATATTATAAAAGACAACAACAAACTTTATTTTTCAAACAATAAATGCTTGAATACGTCTCTTCAAAAATGTGGCTTGCTAAATTAATAGTTATTATTTATCCCAATGTATTAATTAATAGCCAGAAACTATACAGTGGATGTTAGAAACCTCATTAGGGTCTGAGCCCCTCTAAAGCTGCGCCACACAGACACACATGGCACTAAAGGACTGGTGCGAGAAATGAAATCGTTCGAGCGAATTGTTTGGATTCATAGATTTGTTGCATCATTCAGTGGCGAAATTGTATTGAATTGAGAAAATCTCACTTCAGCATTGCTCGTCATGCAGCCGCTTTGTCACCTGCTAGTGCAGGGTTAAAGCAACTTTACAGAAATCGCCCTGTTGTGTTGCTTAGCAACCAGAGCTTAATGTTAACAAACAGTACCTAGAGTGGCCTTCGCACCCTCCCTAAAAATACTTTTGCTTATAATGAAATGAATCGATTTAATCCACAATGTCGAGCAGCTTATTTCTTTATATATATATATATACACAGTACAGAGCAATAGTTTGTACACCCCTTCTCATTCAGCGAGTTTCCTTTCTTGTGTTCTTTCTTGTGTTCTTTAGCCCAAACGCGTCTCTTCTGCTTGTTGCCTGTCCTTAGCAGTGGTTTCCTAGCAGATCTTCTACCATGAAGGCCTGATTCACACAGTCTCCTCTTAACAGTTGTTCTAGAGACGTGTCTGCTGCTAGAACTCTGTGTGCCATTGACCTGCTCTCTGATCTGAGCTGCTGTTAACCTGCGATTTCTGAGGCTGGTGACTCGGATGAACTTATCCTCCTCAGCAGAGGCGACTCTCGGTCTTCCTTTCCTGGGCAGGGCCGCATGTCAGCCAGTTTCTTTGTAGCGCTTGATGCTTTTTGTGACTGCACTTGGGGACACTTTCAAAGTTTTCCCAATTTTTTCCGACTGACTGACCTTCAGATCTTAAAGTAATGATGCCACTCGTTTTTCTTCACTTAGCTGCTTTTTTCTTGCCATAATACAAATTCAACCTCTTTGAATGAGAAGGTGTCCAAACTTTTGGTCTGTACTGTATATATATATATATATATATATATATATATATATATATATATATATATATATATATATTATTATTATTATTATTATTATTTTCTCTCTTTAACTTTTAAGGGTTTAGGGTTATATTGTTTAAAAGCACTTTTTTTTTAAACCAGTCTTTTTTTTCACTGTATATAAGTTTGACATTTAAGTCTTGACATTTGGTGGGAAAATACCATCCTTCTGTTCAAGCGGCTCACGGCAAACGGGCTTTGATAACATTTTTAGCAATATTAAGTCTGGATTCATTTTGTAGGCTACGTATATACTATAAAAGACATAAAGCGTCCAGAGAGACAACACAATCAAGACTCGGAGTGTTTGAGTGTTTATCTCTGTAGGGTTGACCGTTTCCTTTTGTGTAAAATTAGACAGGCAGCACCGAGATGCCTGTTTTCCATCTAATGCATTTCGCTCTGCTTGAAGCTATTGTCATGATTCAGACTGACTGAATTAATTTCATGCTTATTGTTCGCCATAAAGCATCTGATGGCATGGCTGTTCATGATTCATCGATGGCCAAATTAGTCTCTGAATGGACTCGAAAATGTCAGCCATTGTGCCCCCGCTGAAACGAATGCAAAATGATGCGCACATTTATATGCGTGGAGAGAAATAAACAATATATTTATGCCCTGTTGCTCATCTCGATTTATTTATTCTTCACAGTCGATACGGTCTTTGGAAATAACCAAGAGATCCTGGAGCCTTTGAAACACAAGGCCGGTCAAAACGCATCCATTGTTTCGTAGTTCAAAGTCCGTAGTTCAGCTTCTCATCGTACCTTCAGTAAGGTTACCATGTGACTTTAGCCTTCGTACTTTTTCTCATACTGGATACTGTTTTTTTTTTTTTTGTTTTTTCATTCAGATCAGGCTCCTTCGTTCGTACCGCGTTCGTTTCCACAGCCCTGACGACGTCCGCTGCTCTCCACATCAGCGCAGCATGTCGTCTAAGTGAGAACAAAAGGAATGCATTAGCTTCGACAAAGCTTGCTCGATGTGCCGCGGTTTCACTGTATACTGTAACACCTCCATGTTCGTGTCATCTGTGACATTTAAACATGCTTATTTTTAACGGATGTAATAGAGCGTTTGACATTTTGACATTTACCTTTTGCTCAATATGTTCTCACAATTGCAAAAAAAAAAAATATATATATATATATATATATATATAATAAAAATTACAGTGCGTGCATGCATGAGGAAACTTGTATAAACGGTTTACTTTGTAAACTCCAATCAGCCGTGGTCATTTCTATACTTCCACTTTTTATAGCATTCTGTATTCTATACATCTTTACCACTGATCTTTATACGTGAACAAAAAATGTAAGGATTGAAACCATTACTGTATAAGAAAACGTTGATAAAATGCAGTTTCTAAAATGGAGGAAATGCTGCTTTGATCGATGGAGCATAAACGCCACATCCCGGAGGCTTTTCCAATAACTCACATCCAGCATTCCTTCTGCAATATTAGAATGTATATTTATGCTTCTTTCTTTTTTCCTTTTTTAGGAAAATATGAAGTATGTGAGGCTTATTTTATATGAGAAGCGTTCGAGTCAAACCTGGACCCAGTGATAAAATGAAGGTGTGAAAGCGATTGATATTTACAGGAGACTTAAAGGAGACCATACGTTTGTGAGCGACGATCTCGGTCGAGGCGGCTCGGAGCCGTTTGTAGTCGTTCAGCGATTTGTGGACATTCAGCGATTGGAACGCCGAATCCTTACCAAACAGACACACAATCATTCTCCAACACCACTTTCATATTACAGGAACTCGGCTGGGAGACATTGCCACGTCGCCCTACAGTCCCGACCTCACTCCAAGACATTTCCATGAGTAAAGGAGTTCCTGGGAGGCCGGCGTTCCACACAGACATGCATCACACAGGCAGTCCGATCCCGATCATGGCTCCGGCGCACTGAGTAAACTGAGTAAAAAGCACTAGTGAAACACTGGGATAAGTGCATCAGTGTAGCCGAGGATTATATAGAGACATACAGTAAATCTGTCTTCTGTTATTCTGTACAATCAAAAGTCCTGTACATTGATGGGTCTGAACATCACTGTACAGTTTGGCAAATCTTACATGTTTTAAAATTGAAACTTTACATGTAAAGTTATGATTGTAAAGGGCTGATAAGGTGATTTAGTGGTTCGTCTGACTGGCTGTCATCTCTTATTCACAGGGTTGGGGGTTCAAGTCTCACCACTGGCTCCGTGTGCATAGAGATTGCGTGTTCTCCCCATGCTTGACTCTACACAGATCCCCTCAGCTGATCCAGTTTTCTTTTTTTTTTCACTAAGATAAACTGATTTTCTAACTGGGTATAATTATGCTGTGTCTGGATATCAGAGATGTAACCGGAACGAACTGTGTGATTGTTGATAGTTGGCCCTGAGCGGGCGGACTCGCCTCGCATTGTCCTGGTGAACAGAATCTGTCAAGATGTTCATTAACACACTCACACACACACACACACACACACACACACACACACACACACAAACACTGCAGCTTGTTCCATTATTTCTGTATCCACTGAACCGTGGTGGTTTTAATTTGTTGCGCTTCTTTTGTTTTACCCGAGACACTTGGCACAGGTCAGTTGTCCCCTGCTAGATGACACAAGATGGCAATTAAGCAGCAGCAGCAGCAGCAGCAGCAGCAGCATGGCGGCAGTGCTGCAGAGGGAATGAACTGGCCAGGGGTGGCAAGAGGAGATGGACAGCATGAGGCAGCCCACTAGGCAAGGGCTTCAGGGATTTCTGCAGCTAGAGCGGGCAGAACAAATTAGCCTCCGGACCGCAGGCAGTGGTGGAACATGGGAAACGCGTTGATGGCTTGGTGTTAATCAAACGCAGAACTTAGCATGTCAGCACTTCAAACTACGCGAAAGACTGCGACATGAAAAGGTGAAAGTGGCAATTACTTGGAAAAGGAGGCACACCGCAACATACCTGTACTGCGGTGAGACCAGAGTCAGCACCGAGCCTCTCACCCCCGTCTCAGTACGTCCCCTTCATCCTCTGTCCCTCCCGTCACCTCACGCCACCTTTCAAAGCTGTCAAGCTCATTGGTATTAATTAGCTCGCATGTTCCTGACTCGTTTAACCTTGCTGATAAAAAAGATGGAATGAAGGTGATGCTAGCAGTCAAAGAATCAGGAGCGACTCTGGTAGAGAAAAGATTCGGGCCACAATGGGCAGCTCCTCTACAATGGTCTGTTCTGATAATTAGACTGTTAAGGTTTTCTTATCTTCCCTACAAAAGTATGAAGAATTCAAAAAAAAAAAAAGAAGAAGAAGAAGAAATGTGAAGGACTTTGTTCTTTGCAAAGCTTTCGCTAAATTTTACACTCATGTAGCTTTTTTCTTTCCATGTTAACGTTGGTCTTTCGATTATGAATCCAGTCTTTACCTGGTCTGTTTTGTCTCTGTGGACATCCTGCTCAATATGCAAGTGACACTTTCTTTATGTTTATTGAAAAGAAGAATAAAAAAAGATCCTCTATGTACAGTATGTATGCAGTTGGTTACACTAGAAATAATTTAGATGCTGCAACAGGGGTAAATCATTATGCAATACCATATTTATATCATTAATACATTTCAGTATTATGAACTATAGATAATGTAGAGATAAAAAAAGAAAAAAACTAAATATACATCTATGCAGTATATATTTATATAAGTACGGTGGCATATGGTGGTGTTGTCAAGGGTGCGGGACAAGGGCTTTGGGTCTGTCTGCATGGAGTTTGCTTGGTGGGTTTCCTCTGGTTTCCTCCCGCAATTCAAAGACATGTCAATCCAAGACAAGTCCAAAATCTAGAAGAAAGAAATGCGATATTAACATGTATTATATCATAAAATTAGTTTATTTTATACTATATATGAATATAGTATACATTTGTGGCACTTATAGAATCTCAAAAGAGCTCGAATCACCACCTGATAATATCATATCGGCTGATCCCTGGCGATTCCGCTTCCTTACTATGTCATACAAACATATTAAAATTCATGAAAGGCATTGACATTCGCAAATTGCACCATGTAAAACATTGAGCATTTTTTTTTAAACACCTTTTTGAAGTCCACACAATGTGGCATTTAATTGACTCCATCAGTCCCCACCGCTGTACCCGAGCGCTCTCTCAGCACATTTTGTTTACTTCTGCTGAGACCAGAGTGCCTTAAGCGTAGGCTGTGGACTCCACTCCTGGGGGCTAAGACCATTAATCTCAGCCCCCGTCAGCCACCGTGAAACTTTTCTGCTGCAGCAGCTCCAACTTTAGCGGAATTCGGTTCACGATCTCAGACGTATTGTTCATCTGAGAGGGTCTGTCATCATTTATTTGGGTTTAAATCCCGTCGGATGTCGTTATTGTCCTTGTACGTCTGCGAGGCTACAAAATTATGCTGCGCCGCCAGCTTTTATACGGAATACGGAAATGTCTTGGTGGAAATCATTCACGTGTGCTGAAGTGGCTCAGATTTACGGTGGAAGTGATTGCAAAAAAAAAAAAAATAAAAAAAAATAAATAAATAAATAATAACAATAATAAAAAAGGCTATGATGTTACAGTTCATTGCTAGACTATTAAGGAAGCCCTGTGGACATGGGCTGGGAAGTTTAACGTCCTGCAATAGCGACGAAAGCCTTCTGAAATGTGTTGGTCAATCACATTGATTTTTAACAAGCACTTCCACTGCTGCGCTCCATACAGATGAAATCAAAAGCATTTCAAAAGTCATGTACTTTCATGGCCATAAATGTCCCGGAGCAACACTTTGCAATCAAAAGCCAATTTCTTTTAACAAATAACTGTTGCAAAATAAATAAATAAATAAATAAACTGCTATTGATCATGACATGCATGTATTTTAATATCTTCACTTCCTTTTTATTTTTATTTATTTATTTATTTATTTATTTATTTTTTTTGCTCTACCCACCATGTGGACGTCATAAAGACACATTCATTCATTCTGTATAAATTGTCCAGAATCATTACATACAATGCGACATGATAGATACACAGCATGTCCAGAACACTAATCCCATCAAAGCATTACTGATCCCATTTCTCACTATTTATTAAGTTAACAGGTCTCAGATCTCCGCAAAATGTGTCTTTAATGCAGCACTTCTTCTCCAAACACGCCGTCTCAGTGTCTATGCAAATGAGCTACTCTTTAAACACGCCCCCTCTGGAGAACAGCCGAGCTGAGCAACAACCTGCTCTTTTTATATGAGGTCACAGTGGAGTGAAAATCTAATTTACTTTTTTTTTTTTTTCAATAAAATACAAAATGCTAAAAAAAATTAAATAAAAATTGAGAAACGACAAAAGGCAGAAAATGTTTAAAAAAATAATGAATGACTGCCATTCACTGAGTTTTCTTAAACCATCAAGGCTTTTAAGCTTGAGGCCGTTTCCAAATGACTCGTGCATCTAATACATACACAATGTCACTTAATTTAGATCACATAGCTGATTAAACCCTGTACGCATCCTGACTCCATGACTGAGCAGCGCCGCCGCAGACATAATCGATTATCAGAAACGTTTCATTTGCATGTCCGTATGAATCAACGTCTTGGCTACAGTACTGCTAATCTGTAAAACAGTAATGCTTTTCTCTTTCCCCAGATCTTATTACATATTCCAAAGCCACTGTAACCGAGCGGAAAGACATTCTTTTGTTAAAAGTATAACTAGACAAGAATTGATAGACTTGATTTTTTTTTCTCTTTTTTTACCCACCTCGAGGCAAAAAAGCCTTTACAGATCAGTGACTGTCATGGTAGACCAGCTATCGCAGAGGGACTTTCAAAGGAAAAGCCATTTCTTATTTCTGTGGCACTTTTGCTCCCTGCAGCGTACGAATGGAAAAAGTTATATTTCTGTATTCAGCGTTGGTCTTGGAGGAGAGATCAATATTCATGATTCTGATGGCTGAATCAATGCAATGGCACTTTTTCTCTTTTTGTCCCCATGCATTAGAGTGGTACTTTGGATTATGGGGAAAAAAAATGAAGTGAAGAGTGTGTGAGAGAGAGATGGAAGGGAGGGGGGGGGGAGAGAAGAAGAAGATAAAAGAGTCAGCCAGGAACACAAACATTCTTTCCTTTTTATAACTGAAGCTCAAACACTTTATTTTTTGTTATTGCTGAATCTGCATTTTTTTTTTTTTTTACCATTTAATGTTTGCATCAAGCTTAATAAATACATGCGTATTAGGTGATAATACGCTTGTTCAATGTTTTTTTTTATTTTTTTTTATACAACAGTAAGTTCTGAACGAGTAATCTAATTGGATAAGAGCCTTTCCACTAGTGCTGATGTAGAGCTTAATAGCACTGGGAAGTTTAATTAACTATATTACTACATCACTTAGCATAGGTGTTGTACACTGGTTGTGCAAGGCTCACACATTGAACACATTTTATAAGTGGTCAGAAACTTGTAAATAACTCATGAAAGAATAAAGTTACGTTAAAACCAAGCACACCATTGTTTTTCTTGTGAAATTCCCAATACGTTTGATGTGTCACATGACCCTCTTCCTATTAAAAACACAAAAGTTGGATCCAAGATGGCCGACTTCCAAATGGCCACCATGGTCACCACCCATCTTGAAAAGTTTGCCCCCTCACATATACTAATGTGCCACAAACAGGACGTTAATATCACCAACCATTCCCATTTTATTAAGGTGTATCCATAGAAATCGTCCACCCTGTAGAACTCTTTTGAAACATGGGAAAACAACTGTAACTAATACAAAGCAATTTCCTTTTGGGATTAATAAAGTTCTTTGAATCTGCCAGTTGCAGTTAGTTAGTTCCGTCAGTCGCTGAAGGATATGTGCTGGTGAGGCAAATTAACTGGTTAAACCTCTTTAAATTTGCTAATGATAAACTGATTGTTGTCTAACAGCATTATCAGACTTGACGCTGTGCTGTTGTACTGAATATTAGCGTCACAGCTGTGCTGTTATTCAGTGCGACAGCATGATCTCAAGTGTGATGTCGATTATATTATTTTTGAATTCACAGAGTTCATAGTCTTACATGAAATCTTTATAAATACTTTATTATGTACGAACCCCAGCCAAATATATGAGCAAGTGCATTAGTATAAACCTGCGCTACTGTCCGAGTTACAAAATGACTCGGAAGCTTCTGACCAATCAGAGTGGAGTTACACAGCTCTGAAGATTACATTCCGATGTGACGCGTATTAAGATGAAACTCACAGTGTAAAAAATACAAAAAAAAAACAGATAAGACTTGAAACAGACATGAAAAGGTAGTATAATGTTGAACTTCTGAATATTGTTCCCATGCTGCAGCAGACTTTGCAATGTTTTATTCATTTCCTGATGTACAGTGGTTCGTCAGGATGACAGTAGCCTAGTAGTGAACTGAGATCGGATGAAAAAGAAAAAAAAAA